>MU842932.1:0-130907 GCA_030867305.1 Colletotrichum zoysiae | reverse complement strand
GGGAAAGCTGTGAACGGATCGACCGACGCCGCGACGATGATGAGCAACGGCGACGAGCCCCCTCCCCCCCCGCCGGACGATCGGGGGTGTGTCGTGGGCATACGCGTACAAACAAAAAAGAGGACTAACGGAACGCGGAAAGCAAGAAGGGGGCTCCTCCAGAACTCCATACTCTCCAGAATCCGCCCACGGGACCGGGGTTTCTCAATCTCTCCCTCGCCCTTCTCGAATACCTACCAGGGCTTTTGTCTCAACGGGGCCCACCTCGCCGAGCCCGTAATCAACGAAGGCGTCGTCAGCAGTGACAGGGGATGACGCTCGGCAGGGGGTGGGGGGGAGGGGAGGACCAACTTGGCGGTGCAGCAGCGAGAACCCGCCATCCATTGGAACTGAACCATTGGGGGGGGAGGGATGTTGCGGGAAGAGTCAGGCATGTCAAGGAACCCCATCCGCTGCAACCACTAGTCAACTGCTAGGACGAAAAACGGTGTGATTCTGTGTCTGTCTGTCTGTCTATCGGTAGCATACTGACTTGAACCCGGTACATTCATCAGCAGAGCGGAGTGGGCAGAAGAGCAGCAGCAGCAAAAGAAACCCTCCCTTCCGCCGTGAATGCATGTTATGTTGCACACTTCCCACACGTGTGTGTCTAGGTTTGGTGTTCCGTACCTTGGCCGCCGCTAGCCAAGTAGGTGGCGCATCTTTTTCTTGCCGCCAGGGAGAGGGAGGGGGAACACACCACTGACTTGCGCATCTGTCTCTGTCCTTCTTTTGGCACCGACCCGCCGCTGTATGTATCACGACTCGTTCCGCCCCCCCGGGGGGGTGGCTTATATTAACGTTAAGCGGTTCAGCGACCGGTCAGACGCGAGTAGAGCAGAGTAAAATACGTAGTACGGATAGAGCAGACCGCCAAGCGGGCGGCGGGCGGCGGACTTGACCCGTTTCCGCCGCAAGCAAACACAGAGTACACTCACTACCTACGGATACTGATACGTAAAAGAAGTACGATGTATACCGGCGGAAGGGTACCGGCGCCAAGGTTCGCGCTCTGGAGGAGGGCGTGAAAGGGGCTCTGTGCCGGCGAGACCAGCAGCAGCAGCAGCAGCAGCAACATCAGATCCCGCCTGCATACCTATACCTTGCACACCTTATCGATCTGACGTCTTGGGTCCCCCGATTGGACCGCACAAGCACTTTTCACTTTAACAAATGGAAACCAGGAGGGGGGGGAGCGGCACCGGTTTCACCCTGTCGTGGCATAGGTGACAGGTCTCTCTCTCTCCGTGGCAGTGTACGAATAGCGCACTTTTCGTACGTAACTATCTCTCTCTCTCTCTCTCTCTGTATTCATACGGCCTCAGTGACATCCGGCCCTGCGTTTTGTGTCTCGCAATCTTCTTTGAGACTCTCACGGCTGCTTCTTTGTCTTGACTCTCGGCCAAGCTGCCGTCCCGCTCCTTGCCGCGCCTGTCTCTCTTCGCTTGGGGCTCATTCGACAGAGTCGTTCAAACGGTGACTATTGAGCCAGAAAGTCCATTGCGTCGACAGGGGGCGGAGACGGAGAACGGAACTTTGCCACCGCACTATTTTCCCCGCCCGTTTTCTGTCTTTGCGAGTTCGCTTACCGGCTCAGGAACTGAGGTTGGTGATACTTGTCTTTGCCCCCCCCCTCGACATGTCTGGCCTCCCCCTCACGGGGCCAATTGGATGATTCGGAACAATGCTGAGCGGACGAAAGATGAGGTGATCTTTTCACCACCCGGAATAAAAATAAAAAAGTATTTGCTTCCTGGCGGCAAACCTTGGCAGCTCAATCCGATGTGTCTCTGCGAAAATGCGGCGTCCAAGAGAGAAGCCCATGGCATCGCGCACTGATGAACAAGACCGTCCAGTCTAGAGAGGGGGCAGACGAGCCGAGGCTGACGCTGGCCATATGGTGTAAAACAACATGTACGTATCCGTAATACGATGTAAGGAATACTCGGTACAATGGAGGGAGGGGGAGGGGGGCGGATGATGGCGATCTGCATGGTGGTGTCAAACCCATCCATCCCCCCCAGCCCACAACCTTAATCCTGAGGCGAAGAAGCAAAGAACCTCAAATCTCCAGCGAGGCACATGCATGGGCAATATCCCCCCTGCCCCTCGAAATGGCATAGGAGTGGATATGGGTGTGGCCCGGCGGAACGACGCGGATTGGGCTGCTCGCCCTTTGCGGTCCACCGTGTTGTGTTGGCCGATGACGAAGACATAATTTCAAAGTATGGTTGAGCGCACAAACGCGCGCGCGCGGAAGATGGAGAGGGGACCCCCCGTCATATCTTCACCAAAACGAGTTCAAGCTCGCTCTAAACTACATCGTACAGGACCAGACCAAGAGGAAGGGGAAGGGGGGCTCTCATGGATTTCGCTCATCATCCAAGGAAGTGGGTGGGGGGTGATGGGCAACGGGATTTCCTGACAGAGAAGGACATTTGTAAAAGACATGCAGCGCAGCAAACCCGAACTCATTGGGAAGCAAGCGGCTTTGGTTCGAAAGATTGCGTCTGTCATTGTTTTGATCCTTCTGCATGCCTCCCCCCCCTGTTCCTCCTGGTTGTTTCTCGCGTCTCGATGCATCGGGGCAGCGGCAGAAAGAGAGAGAAACATATAAACCCAAAAAAGGCCGCCTCCAGGGCCAGAAAACTTAAGAGATGATGTCACCAATGAGGCTAAGACAGATACAGATCCCCTTGCCGCTTTCTCCTGTCAGCCCGCTTCGTCGCAGTACTTCGTACACACCTACATCCAGATGCACACTAGCTTGGGCGTGGGCCGGTAGTGAGTTTCCGCTTCTGTCCTCCCGGCAGGGAATGACTGGCGGGCAGCTTTCAGGCTAGGAAGAAGGAAGGAAAAAGTTAACGGTAGGACTGGACTGGACTGGGCGATTGACAAAACGGATGCCGGACAACGCCGTTGAGACCGGACAAAAGGGGGGGGGGGCGGAGTAGGGCAAACGGAGAAAAAAAGGGTGTATTTTTTCCCCCACGCTTGCCAAGCAACCTCATCATGCGGATCAAGTCCTTTTCGACGTGTATCCGTGACTGGCACTGAATCCCACCTCTGCCTGGGGTGTCACTGTGTCTTCCCGAGACGTGTCTTCATTGAGTTTATTGTGTGCTAACGCGCGCACGCGCTCATATCGCCTCCAATCCCCAATCTCCAAAACTGTCGGCCCGTCGACGGGCTGAGGTGTACCTCCTCATGACCTGCCAAGCGACAGTGGCGACCAAAGTACATCTCGGTCCGCGGCTTGGGAGGGTTGGTTGGCGAAGGACGGCAATGCCGGAAAATGGCCTCTGATGGGGGAGGGGGGTCACCTGTGGACTGGCCCTTGGGGGGGGATGGAACCCGCCCTCGGCCAAGTCAGTGATTTCAGCGCGGATTGTCATTCTCGCTACGTGCTGGAACGAACGGTGGAAGGAAGGGGTCCACGTAATGAGATGCAAATCTTCAGTCGACACCGTCGGGCAGAGGCGCTGCCGGACCGCATTGCTCTGACACAGCGGAACCGCTCACTGTCTTTGGGGTCGGCCTGCAAACACGCCCAGCGATGGAGAAGTGCGTCTCGGTCCAGGGAGAGAGAGGGCTCTCCTGTCCATCACCAGGGCCCAAGACGACGGTCTTCCCCGGGAGGAAAGGATCAGAGGGGAAAGGGATGGGTATGGGGACGGAGATGGAGATGGAGATGGAGGAGGGGGGGGGCCAGCAGCCATACAAGGGGCGAGGATTCAGGGACCGGGCCAAGGCGTTGCCGTGCTCATGTCCTACACTCTCGACATCCATCTCAGACGGACACGCATCCCCCCGTCGTCTCACGCCATCCCATCATCATTGAATCGTAATTAACGCTGCAGCGGTCCGGCCGCTTCGATGCACGAAGGGGTCGTACCTGACGAGTTGTCGTGCTTGTGCAGAGAGAGAGAGAGTTTCGGTACGACTCTTCTGCGCCTGGCCTGACGGCGAGAGAAAAACATGAAAAGGTGGTGGTGGTCGACAAACCTCGACCAAACGGAAACGAGAACGGATGACGGGCGCGGCGCCCAGCGTGTGGTTTGTTCCCTCTTTGCTTCTGATTCCTCCGAACCTGTCATCCGCTCATCCGTCCATCCATCTGTGTGTGTGTGTGTGTGTGTGTGTATGTATCGAGTGCCAAGCATCTACCGGCGGAAACCTTGCCGTGGGAAAATTAAATAAAAATTAAATAAAAACAGTGGTAAAAGAGAAGAAGGGGAAATGCCAAGACGTCCCTTCTAGAGGCGAGAAATGGCCCTGGAGATTGGTGCCCGCCCATCGCCGGCGGACAATTTCCTCCCTCCCCTCCCCCCCCCCGTACGCTCCGCCGGCTGCATTTCTAGCCTGCATCCGCATCTAAACATCTAAACCGACTGCATCCGCAACTACGCATTGTATGTCCCATGTGTTTTCCTTTGTTTCTTTGGCGACGCAAGGGGGAAAGAAGGCCATGCGCGCGCTGCATGCATGTTTGACTCTAGCCGGGCGAGACGAACGGACGGACGGACGGCCACTGAGCTGTAAACGCTCGACGTACCGTTTCTTCGATCCGTTCCCTGGCCACGACTCTTTTCCCTACTCTGGGAAGCAGGTCACACACTGGCGTACGCGACTACACACACGTATGTACCAGGTCCTGGTCCCAGTTTCGCTCCTGGCTGGTGCTGGGATCCTGTTCCGAGCACACCGTTACGTTCCCGATCCCTGCCACGCCCTGCTCGCACTCTATCTAGGTATCTGTGGCCTTTTCATCTTGCTGGCACACTCGTGCGGAGGAACGTAGTATCTGCAGTCGAATACGCATGCACACTCTATCTAGTACCTGGTGTGCCTGACAGGGCAGGCGAGTATCAAGTATCGTTGGCATCCGGGACGGGGAATTGCTCTTCCCTCCCTGCTTTTTCTTCCTCTTCTTCCTGGATCAAGGATGCGATGCCCATGCCATATGTACCTACCCCCCCCCTCTCTCTCCATGCTTTGGGCTCGGCCATCCCACAGTGACTAAGCAAAGGTTCGGCCAAATCGCCAAACGGGAGGCCAAAACCCAACATCGCCAGCAGTTAGTTCAATAGTCATCTACACGTAAAAGCAAGATAAGACATGATTTATCTCGATGTGATGAATAAAACACTCTTTCTCTGCCCGTACCTGTATTCCGGATACCAGTCCGTAACTTCAATAGCTGCCATCAGCGTCACGAAAGCCGCCTTGGTATCTCAACTCTATTTTTACCAGACCTGAACAAAGTTACAGCGTGAGGTAGGGGTAAGGTAATTCGGTTGAATTCTGGCATCCCCACTGTATCCGCATGGAGTCCGCATGCCCATCCATCCATTCCCTTCTCCATCCCATCCATCCGTCCAACCATGCCATCCCATCCCATCAATGCCGTCAGGGCCCCCTTTCCCACTGTCCAGTTCCAGTTCCAGTCCAGTCCAGTCCAGTTCTGCGGTCTGGTCCACAATCTACAGCCCACAGTCCACAACTCTTGGACGGGCACCGTCGAGGCGTTGGAGAGAGAACGAGAGAGAGCCAAGACTTTGGAGGATATATCAAGAATGAGGCCGCCCCCCCTGGTGGTGCTGCTGGACCCGTTGCCTCTCCCACTCGAAGGAGTTTGTCTACAAGTCCGGCCCCGTCATCGTCATCGTTGCCATTCGCAGTCATCCTTCTCTCACCCTGACCTTCGTTAGAGATTGATCAACTTTCCAAGTTCGTGCAGCCCTTCAACCCGCTCGCTCCGCATCCGCCTCGCACTTCTATATTTGTGCGCGCTTGACGTAGTAGAATCGCATCGCGCGCGGCTCAAGTAGCGAATCCCCCTGCCTCCCCTCCTCCAAGCTTGCCCCCCTCCTCTTACTGCCCTC
Source organism: Colletotrichum zoysiae (assembly GCA_030867305.1). Classification (NCBI taxonomy): domain Eukaryota; kingdom Fungi; phylum Ascomycota; class Sordariomycetes; order Glomerellales; family Glomerellaceae; genus Colletotrichum; species Colletotrichum zoysiae. Next base: position 124,983 of record MU842932.1, on the reverse strand, counting down.
CCGATCCCTCCTTGTCCCTGTCCGTCTCTCAGGGTTCGACTCATCGCAACTCGCTCGACAACCTCTTACAAAACCGCCCGCCAACCCCCATTGGGAATCCGGTTCGAGCGTTGGTGAAACCGTCCAATCCCACCTTTAACTTCCCACCCACGTACGCCGCCGCCGCCGTCCTACGTTTACGTTTACGTGACGCCGTCACCCGCGCACACTTATCCGATCCCGCCCGCCGTGTGTGCTTTTCAACACTCCGCCACCCTTCCCCCCCTTTTCCAGGAAGTGCGGTTTACAACTCGACGTTCACTGGTCTTATCTGGTTCTGTCACTCCTCTCCACACACCCGAGTGTCGAACGTCCCTCCCGCGGAAGAAGAAGAAAAAAGGAAGCGGGAATCTGAATCTGCCAAGCAACGCAAGGGAACTCAGCTTCTGACTTTGGAGAAACACGTTCGGGCTCATCAGTCCCTTGTTTCTGTTTCCCTTCGGACACCTCTCTCAGTCTCTTTTTCATGCGCTGTCAGCCGTCGGTCGCTGCACCTTGACTTCAACGACACCGGCGCCCACGACCACTCCCCTCGGCTCTATTTATTTAGATCGGAGCCCATCTCCATCCCCCCCTCCTTCTCAGGACTCGGGCGGCCCTTGTTTCCAAAGCACGACTCGTAATCCCTCGGGACCATTGCCGTTTGCCTCGGGAAATCTTTGAATCGAATTCTCCCGACCGTCAATCCTAGCTAGCCGCCGATCGTCGCCCTTACCAGCCGGGACCTCTCCCCGTTTCTGATTCATTCATACCTCTTCTCTCTCCAGGCTCTGTTGGCCAACGGAGAGCGCCTATCATTTTTTTCTTCGATGGCTTCAAATCTCGCGCGCGCGCACTTTGCGTCAACGGACACCACATCGACCGTCGGCAGCATGGTGTCTCAGTCGCCTGCCCACAGCGCCGGGCACTCGGACGCCGGCTCCGGCAGCGGAACTCCGAACTCGTCTCCCCCCGCCTCCAGACCTCGCAGCCCCGAGTTCAAGCATGAGACGGCCTCGAACGCCTCGGACCTCGAGCCCCTCGAGCCGATGAAGGTCCAGAACGTGTGCTTTGTCGGTGCCGGCTTCGTTGGTAGGCGACCCCTATGCTGCTGCTGCTGCAAGCCCCCTCGTGATGCTACATGGCCCCCCAGTTCATGATGCTCTACGAATCCGTTAAAAGACCCGAGCTAATCGTAGTCCGTAGGTGGCCCGACTGCTGCCCTGATCGCGCTGCACAACCCTGGACTCACCGTCAACGTCGTTGACCTCAACGCCGAGCGCATCGCCGCGTGGAACTCTCCCCATCTGCCCATCCACGAGGCCGGCCTGCCCAAGATTGTGCGCATCGCCCGTGACGGCACCAACGAGACGACCGCCTTCCTCCCCTCCGCCGGCAAGGCCGTGAAGCTCGCGCCCCGCAAGCCCAACCTCACCTTCACCACCGACGTGGAACGCTGCATCAACGAGGCCGACATCGTCCTCATCTGCGTCAACACCCCCACCAAGACGTACGGCCTCGGCGCCGGCTACACCGCCGACCTGAGCGCCCTCGAGGGGGCGTCCGAGACCGTGGCCAAGTTCGCCAAGCCCGGCGCCGTCATCGTCGAGAAGAGCACCGTCCCGACGGGCACCGCCCGCATGATCCGCTCGATTGTAAGCTCTTTGACGAATCCCGCGTGTAGCTGCGCGCGCGCGCTCGTCCCCGCGTCCGGGGCGCCTGTGCGTTTTTGGTCGCGAACAGACGCTGACATGTAAGACAGATGGCCCAGTACCAGCCCGACGCCGAGTTCGAGATCGTCTCCAACCCCGAGTTCCTCGCCGAGGGGACCGCCGTCCGCGACCTCATGCACCCGGACCGCATCCTCATCGGCAGCTCCACCACCCCCGCCGGCGTCCGCGCCGCCAACGCCCTCAAGGGCGTGTACGCCGCCTGGGTCCCCGAGTCCAAGATCCTGACCGTCAACACGTGGTCGAGCGAGCTGACCAAGCTCGTCGCCAACGCCATGCTCGCCCAGCGCATCAGCAGCATCAACAGCATCAGCGCCCTCTGCGAGGAGCTGGGCGCCGACGTCCAGGAGATCAGCCAGGGCATCGGCGCCGACTCCCGCCTCGGCAAGAAGTTCCTCCACGCGGGCGTCGGCTTCGGCGGCTCCTGCTTCGAGAAGGACATCCTCAACCTCGCCTACATGGCGCGCACCCTCCACCTCGACACCGTCGCCGACTACTGGATGGGCGTCCTCGACATCAACAGGTACCAGCGCGAGCGCTTCGCCCAGAAGGTCCACCGCGCCCTCAACGGCAACCTCCGCCGCAAGAAGGTGGCCATCCTCGGCTTCGCCTTCAAGGAGAACACCAACGACACGCGCAACAGCATCGCCGTGCACATCATCAACGAGCTCGCCCACGAGATGCCCAACGAGATCGCCATCTTCGACCCCGGCTGCGACCCCGTCGAGGTCATGGACGAGGTCCGCCAGTCCATCAGCGACGAGCGCGTCGTCGGGCGCGTCAAGGTCCACGCGACCTGGCGCGAGGCCGTCCAGGACTCGAGCGCCATCTGCATCCTCACCCCCTGGTACCACTTCCGCTACCCCAAGCAGGCCCAGACCACCGCCCGCCGGTCCTCCGTCTGGTCCAGCCCCGAGGCCTCCCGCGAGGAGGCCAACGCCTTCATCAAGGAGTCGCTGTCCGAGATGGACATCGTCGAGCTCGAGAAGTTCGTGACCCGCACCAGCGCCTCCACGCCGACGGACCCCCTGAAGCGCATGAAGCCCGAGGCCGAGTGCCAGGACGGCTGCAAGGGCTGCAACTTCGACGCGGCCAACGAGGACCTCGGCGACCCCGTCGACTGGGAGTGGACGGCCTCCGTCATGAAGCGCCCCCGCCTCGTGCTCGACGGGCGCAACGTCGTCTCCGCCCCGGAACTCGAGAAGCTCGGCTTCCAAGTACAGGGCATCGGCAAGGGCTTGGTCATCTGAGACTCCGCTTGAGACCCCCCATCAACATCACGTTCCAAGGGGGGGGGGCGGCGGCGGGTTCGCGAGAGACCACTACACGAAGCTTTGGCGTTTTTATTTCGAGCATTCATGATGGCTGAACGTACATTGGACGAGAGATCTTCAGCTGCACAGTAAGGCGTTCCGGAGAACAAGGATAATGGGCGGCACAGTATAATTTCTTGTCTTTGGATCACCCTTCTTTTTTTTCCGATCCTCAGATCCTCTTTCATTATTCGTCTCACCAAGGTGGTAGGAGACTATCGGTTTTAGTCGAGTCGGCGATGGGCTTCTCGGCTCGCCTTAGAGGCAACAAGCAGGAGAAGCCTTTACCGACCCTGGGATACATATATACCCGTTTTCTTTTTTGCATTCAAACAGACTTGATAAAGCACAACATACATGCATCTATGGCAATTTCAAAAAGATCCTGACACCGAACAAACGTTGCATACGATGTCCAGTGAAGCAACCCACCGTGGACCAACCATGTTTACTGTCCAAAATAGGCCTCGCGATATGTTGATAGGTCACATAGTTTGAACACCGGTGCCGGTTCGGTGCCGGTTTCGCCACTGCGCTCTTACAATGAGCCGTTCCACTACTGCAAGCATGCCACGAGGTGATTGCGCGGCCACGCAGGGTTCGTCGGGACTCGGGTGGAATCGCGGTTATGACAAGCCCTTCATTTACCTGGAATTGCCCGTCGGTGACGGCTTTCTTGCCATCCATCGCATGGGGTCGACGCCGGACTCATTGAGACCAATCCCTGCCGTCCTCCAGCCACTTGCAGCTCTTGCTTCCGGGAGACTGCGTTCCCACAACCAAGCGTATGCAGTTTGTGACTAGGGTTTGGAAAGACACACATGGACTGTAGGTAATAGCACGAGCTATGGATTTCGAAAGGTGATTAGGGGGAAAAGAATGCCAGATTTTCTGCCAACTTGCAAAGCAGATGTGGCGCCCAATCAGAAGCGGACCGCAACGTGTTTGTGTTTATCCGGGGGCCATGTTTGATGACGATCACGATCTACCAGGTAAGATAATACCAAAATAAGTTACCCACCTGGGATCGTTTGCAACATAATATCGCGAAGCATTTTCATTTCAATGCTTAATATCGATGATCAATAAGAGCGCCTGATCAAAGCCCTGCTGGTAAGATCTCTGGGCCGGCGAAAAGAAGAGGACATGCGGAAGATGGAACCTCTTGAAGCGTACCGGTAGGATGTAGATTACACGTGCCATCTATCCTCCACCCCCTTCGCTCCGCCCATCGGGGTGTTTTAGGCTATTATGCTAGATACGCAGGATATTGATTGTGTTCACTTTGGAGGCGGGGATGGTGTCGTGGCGTACTTCATTAATACCCAGATGCCAGGTGTCGTATTTTCATGGGTTGCCGCTGGCCGCTTGCGGGTTCGGAAGCCTGCCTTGTTGAGACCGTTGAGGGATACATGGCATTTCGCCCCAACGGTAGTCCTGCGAATTGACGTGAATTCGAAAAAAGAAAAAAGGCTTTCCGATGAACCGAGAGTATCCCAGGGAGGCAACGGCCGTTTCTACTACTACAGAGAATTGTGTTTCGCAGCTTTGACCCGTCAGCACGTGGGCTTCGTTGAGGAGCCAGGGACACCCCCGCGGGAATAGCAGGATGCGCTCCAGTTCCAGGGTACGCGTGTGCCTGAGCTGGTCCCGAGCAAAGGGAAGGGATACCGCGGATCCGGGTGCCATCGTATCTCGCCAAGCGCAGAGCGTGGGAAGCGGTTCCTGCGCAGACCGGATGGGCCGGGCTGCGGACGCGGACGCGTACGCCTTCGGCAGTCCGGCATGGGACGCCAGGGGGGAGGCATTAAAAGGGGGCTGAGCTGTCCCGTGAAGGGCAGCGTCCGACGGCTGAAACCGATGACCTGGGCTAATCATAAACGCCGAGTGCTAATCATCGAGTCACCGTTTGACCCGTTGATGCGAGTCTCCTTGCGAACGTTATCTGAGTTGGGATCCGTCGTACGGTGTGCCTTTATCTACAGAACGATTGCGCAACCCTCGATGCATGGCCGGGGATCCGGCCAGGTGGTGGATCAGCTTTGGAACGACGATCAGGCAGAATGACCATCATTTTTTTGATGTTAATCTATCGTACTTTACAAGGAATGGACTTGTTGGCAAACATGCCTCACTTGTCAAATTATAAAAGCAAATCTGCCTTATGTTGGCTTTGATGCAATAGTAATTGCGGTCTGCGAACTTAGCTACGTTGACACTGCAGGGGGTGGACCGATGAATCCCGCTTTCCTCAAGGTCTCGTCATCTTCGCCGGCATCGACTCTGCGCAGCAGGTCTTCGGGGTCGAACACGGCAGGCTTGACTTTCAACGGATCCAGGCCCTTCATGTGCTTCTCCATGTCCTCGGGCTTGTCGTAGGCCTCGATCATTGCCTCAACATGATTGCCATCGGGGTCCTTGTAGTACAGGCTGCTGGACACCCCGTGGTTGAAGCACTGGACAGGCGTGATGCCCGCCTCCTTGGCCGACCGGTATACGTTGACGAGGTCGCCGACCGAGGCGAACTTGAGCGCGAAGTGGTCTATTCCGCTGGCGCTTTCGTCCTTGGCGCCGGCCGTGGGGTCGTTGATGATGGCCAGGCGGTGGTGCTGCTCGTCCCACGCGAGAAGGGAAATGAAGTCGTTGGCGAGCAGGACCCTTGCGCCTAACAATTTCTGATAGAAGTCGACCAGTCTTGCGGTGTTCATGGTTCGGAACCCCAAATGGGCAATTCCGGAGGGCGCAGGCACTGAATTCGAGGCCATCGTAAGACGCGATATGATGTTGTGCAACTTGATTTTGAAGTATGCCACGGTATATGGAGATGAAAACGAGTCAATCCTCCAAGTCCCTTCTTCATGGTACGCGGGGCGGCGAAGTCTTTTTGAAAGACGCACATACTCGCATCCATAACCAGTCCTGATGAGCTTCGTGGCAACGCCGGCCAGAGTCCTTTGCGGGTGTATGAAACTGGTAGTCCTGATCAAGCCATGTCAGACGGCGCTTCAGGATGAAGTTGCCCTCCAAAGTCCTCCATCAGCCTGGGCGCGACATCCGATGAATCTCAGCAGGTCGTGGACGATTCGGACGTTCAAGTCAAGAATCATACGTCACCACAATGTGAATCACGAGTCTGTACCCGGGCACCTTTGTGTCCATATACCTCCACCGGCCTCCGCAAAATCCCCGCTTGCTCCGGAGCTCCGCTGAACTCGTCTCAACTCACAAGAGCCACAGTGTCTGTGGGTCAAATAGTCCCGGGTGGAACCCGGGGTCAATGGATTTGCCATTCTCGAAGACAACGGCAGCAGTCGTTGCCGATTACGAAAGGGATTTGAGCTGGATCACGCCCGAGCCTTCGTGTGCAGAAACAAATCAAAATTTTCAAACTATCAGGTCCCAGGACGAGAATGACGCTGGTCTTGTTGGTTTCCGCCGTCTAACGATGGTACCGCGCGATCCCTTTCTCGGCAGTATAACAAAAATACGCTCGACACAGGTCTGAACACTTCGTGGGTGTTTTCTTACACCATTCGTCCAGAGTGACCAATCATAGATAAGCGGCATGGAAAAGGTGCCAACATGCTCGTGAGGCGTGAATCCTTTAGTCATCAGACGCACAATCATGAACCCACCGAGAAACCCAAACAACGCTTCGGAGCACTTCATCCAGAATACTTCGCTTCCACGCAACTCGCCTCCCTTCTCAGCTCCAAGTTCGGCAGGCTAACCGTCACCTTAGGGATTACAATATTTAACTGCCATTGAAGGGCACATTTGGAGCAGTCAAAGAAATATCCTTGTGGATAATTACTAAGAAAAATCAATTACCCCGCGCCCACTAGCATGATACGATTACTCGATCGCGAGTGTCTGCCACTTGCTCATGACCGATGCCTTTTCTGCAGAAATCTGATCCCGGGCACACCTCACGAGGACGGGGGAAGCATCCATAACATCATCTCAATTGTGGACTTGCGCCTGATTCAGAGTCGGTCAGCCTGGGGCTGCACTGGATGTATGATAATCGAGCAAGCCTTATCCCGTTTGAGTCCTGGCTGGAGATACTACGCCTCGAGCGCAAAGTGTCCAAAGTGCGATCCTACAGGTTTCCAGCGTTGCAGAGAAGGCGATTGTTCCAAGGCAGCGTTTGCCCTCCTTCGACTCGAGCAGAGTATCGAGGTTTGCTACCCATTTCGTATCCTGGATGACCTTGCTGCTGGTCCTGAAAGGAATCTTGAGTTATTGATACGTGACGGCAAGCTTTGAGTCTAACGCACAGTCAGATTAGCAAATTCACTGATGTATAATCTAGGTACACCGATGACCGCAGCGGCGGCATATCGTGCTGTTCATGGAGGTTCTTTGGCCCAAGATTGGGCTACCCGGTTGCTCAAAGCCAAGGCGTGGATTGAGACTTGTCGTACTCATCACTCTTGTGACGGCGGTCTGAGTGCCCGGGCCGCTGAAATAGCCAATGAAAGACCAACTGGCCGAGATGTGTTGCAAAGTGTTGAGGATACGCTTTGCACACCTATTCCGAAGCCCTGCACCGCAGCTTCTCGCGCCGATGCCCTAGCCGACCCCAGAATTGGCAGGCCGCCATGTTTGCCGCGAAGAGTTCTAGATCTTAGACGGTTCACCGAGGAGGGAAAGCTATGCTTGTTGGAGTCAAAGGGCATGAGCGGTGCCTATATCTGTCTCAGTTACACATGGGGCCCAAAGAACAGTGGCGTGACAACCCCTGACAATCTAGAGGCAAACTTCAACAACATCTCTTACGACCAACTACCACAGACATACAAAGATGCAGTGACGGTGGCAACGGCAATGGGGGTTCCGTTCCTGTGGATCGATGGGTTATGCATCATCCAAGGCGACAAAGACTCGGCGGACTGGAAAGAGCAGTCCTCTCAGATGGCAGAGATCTATGGGAATTCTCTGCTGGTGATCGCAGCCGCAAGTTGCAATAGCGTGGAAGACGGATTGTCTTCAGAAAACCCATCCCGGACTATCATCAAGTTCGAGCTTCCTCGGGATACAGAGGCTCATTCCGCGGTTTACGCTCGCGCAATGCTCGATCACAGCTGGCTCGGCTGGTCGACTCTGGCAGAGCCCAAGGCCGAGGGGACGCTGAGCCGCAGCTGGTGTTTCCAGGAGGAGGTTCTCGCCTCCCGTCTCCTGACATTCTACGGGGGCGAGATGAACTTCCAATGCCTAGACAGCGAGTACCGGTGCGAGTGCGGGTTTCCCGGTTCGGCCTTGGGCTTGGTGACGATCAAGGAGCTTTACGAGCCGCGCCTGCAGCTGAGCGACTCCGAAACGCCCAACTGGATGTGGCAGAGCACCGTCGAGCACTACACGCGGCGGCAGCTGACGGTGGCCACCGACAGGCTCGTCGCCTTGTCGGGCGTGGCTCGCGTGGCCCAAGCCGCTCTGCGAACCAGATATGTCGCAGGACACTGGTGGGACTCGGACTTCCTCTGCAGCCTGTGTTGGGCGCCCGTACGAACCAAGGAGACTGAGCGTACTTTTTCAAAAGCTTACGTCGCGCCATCGTGGTCGTGGGCGTCCCACAATGGGCCGGTGACGATGTGGATTCCGTACGCGGGTTCCGAAGAGCCAATCACCCCACGGTTTCTGGGCAAAACGGCTGCGCGAGAAGTCACCATTGTTCCGACGAATCAAGACGCTACTGGTTCCATTTCGAGCGGGAGCATCACAGTCAGGGGGGTGTTTCTCGAAGTCGCAGTCGAGGCAACTTCAAAAGAGCAGTTGGCTGGCGTAATGATGAGAAACGGGGAGATGATCGCTTTCAACTTTGACCGCCCGCTGGGAACGACGAGCTTGACCGATAGGTACTTTTGCTGGATTGTCTGCATCTTCCCAGGCAATCCCTTGCGAAAGCGGCAGTCAGATACGTATTGCTTGATCCTACTTCGTGGCAGACCCGGGGGGCCTCAGCATATCTGCGAGCGCGTCGGCTTCGTCGACTTTGAGACGAGGGATAATCGCACTTCAATGAGGTTTTTCAAAGGATATAGACAGGCAATCAGGTTGGCAGTAATAGTCTGAACGCGGGACTGGATGGAGTGTCTCGACTGCGCTTTCTACAGGTGATGGTATCTTGAAGACTTCCATATACCTTGATGCTTCATATGTACTGGGTGCGAGGATTAGTGATCCAAGATCAATATCCGACTAAACCAGCTCGGCTGCGACTATGCTAATGCCCTTTAGTGGCATTTAAGGAGAGCCAATAGATTTCTCAGCGAGGAAGCTATAATTGGTTCACCAACTTCTGCCAACCATCCAGTTTGCCCGTTATCCTAAACGAACAGTTGATCCATGCGCCATCGTCGAAGACCTCGCAGTCTACCTCGAGGCGGATGCATCGCACTCACGACCCAGAAAGCTCTTTCTATGAAATGATTTCGCTAGATGATATGATTTATGTGGGTTGGGTAGCCGGAGACTGCAAGAACATGTCCTATCACGATAGAACAATCTTATATAAAACTCAAGTCTATCTAGAATGCTTGTAACTCAGAATTCATGCACTGCACTAATAGTTTCTTCATACTAAAGAGACTTGCTAAGCTATGTCCGTATTTCGCTGTCTAGTTACAATATAGCCGGTGTAGCAGGACTGGGTTTAATAATTTCGTGCTGGGGATGAACACGCTATATTCAAAAACCTAATGCTTTGAGGAGTAGCGCACATCGACATTAACCAGAACACGCCAACTTGTGGTCCATAAGTGATTCAATAGTCTGGCGAAAATGTGTGGCTAGCTTGGTTGGCTTCGAATTGAGATATCATAACAGAGAATACGGTTAATACAGACGTGATGAATATACAGGTCGCACATGACAATGAAGACGCTTCAATCACTGCGTCCAAGACCCCGAGCCGTCCCCAAACTGCCCATCTGCACCCAACATGCCCCAGAGGTGCTCCAGTCGGACACCCCCGAAGAGGTCAGTGTTGCTGATCTCGGTGAACATCCCCGTCAGATCCGGGAGCTCAAAGTCCATCATATCCATATCCACGCCCGTGGCCCCGGGGTTTGAGTCCTCCATCACCGCACACTCGGCTCGCACAAACTCCGGGGGAAGGGGGTTTGTCGAACCCTGCTGCTGCCGGTGCCCGGATACGATCTCTGACATGTTGGACTGGAGGGCCGAGCACGCCTGGATGAAGCGGGGGTTCTGCGAGATCTTGGTGAACTGCTCTTCCGCATACTGCGCCGCCGTCCCCAGGAGCTCCAGGTCGGAGCGCGCGAGCCTTGAGCTGGGCTGCTTGAGGATGTGCAGCGCCAGGGCCACGGCCGCGATGAGGGGCTGCGTGATGGTGAAGATGATGGATTCCGACTTGGTATGGGGAGCCTCGGCGAACATGCCGCCCCTCGGCCGGGGCGTCGGCGTAGAGTCGTCGGCAATCTCCCCGACAAGCCTCACTATCGTCCGCGCGGAGCCGATGCATATTTCGGCACCGCGCCTGAGGCGTGTGAGCTCCACCGCCGACAGGATGCCGGAGTCGGCTTGGAAGTTGATGTGCGTCCGATACATGGACTCGGGGAACACCAGCGCGGCCCTGTGGAGGGATATGAGGGCATGGTGGTAGTGTATGGCCAGGAAGATTGCGAGATGCTTGTGGCCCGTGTCGCACAGGATCTCGTTGCCGCTGTTCGGGCCGGGAGGGCGGATCTCGGGCGGCAGCGACTGGGCCCACTCCGTCAGCGCCGAGTCGAGGCGGACTGTGTCGCCAAGAAGCATGCGGGAGGTCTGGGACTGCCCCGAGCGGCGGTAGATGTGGGCGCTGATGCTGCTGATTATCCGACTCAAAGAAGTCCAGGGCTGGAAGTAGTCAATGGTCTGGCGATCCTTGTGGTGTTCCGAGACCGAGAGCGAAACGATTCCGGCGTTGGGTATGGGTACGGGATCCGGCGGCTGGTGATCGCAATCCGAGTCGTGTATCGCAGCCGGGCGACCGGTTTCAAGCTCCATCAGCTTTTCGAGGTTATAGCAGGCCCACCAGACTCGGCTGTGGAGTCTACGGTCTGCTTGGTACCCCGGCGAAGGGGCGGCCTCTGGTGTGTTTCCGGTATGCCTCGTCGACGCATGGCGGTGGAGGCCGATGGAGTGGGCGATACGGATTGCTTGCCCAAGAGTCTGCCAGCCCTGGCCTTCTTTACCGCGGCCGCGCAGTGCAATTGCCAGGAGAAGGAGGGCCTGCACCGAGGCCAGGTAAGGGATCGATATGACGTGCGCCAGCAGGCTGTAAGCTGCAGTCAAGTAATGGGTGCCGACCTCGGTGAGCATGCAGGTCTCTTCGTCGGCGCCGATGCACACTATACTGTAGATGCACACTAACAAGGGCACCTGCGACGGTTCAATGAGGTTCTGCAACCCGACGGATGAGTCTGAGTCCTGGAGCGTTGTAAGCCGACCCAGCTCAGAGCGCAGCGTAGGCTCGTCAAACACGGGGAACAACGGGAAAACCCGCTTCATGTAAACGTCTAGGTAAGCGTCCATGGTAGGAAGCGGAGGGAGCGACGGCAGCTGGAACGAGAGCGGCACGTGGTACTCCTCGACGTGATGCATTCCGAAGCGGAAGTAGGGCGAAATGGGCTTCAGGCCGCGTTTGCGGAAGAAGAGGTCGGCGAACATGGTCAACGACTGGACGCTGCTGCCGCCCATGAACTTTAGGCGGTGCGGGCTCTCGTCGGTGTTCAAGGCCATGTCGGGGTTGAGATCCGCGTGCTCGTGCGGACTCTGGTTGTCGCGGGCGTTGGCGCGGTAGGCCTGCGCAACCCACGACAGCTTCCGTGAGGCGGCGGCCTCGCCCTCCTCACCGTCGTCGTAGGCCGGAGATAGGTACTGTCGCGCTCTGGGCGAGGTAGGTCGGTAGTGCGTCTGCTCCCGCGGCGTCTCCGAGGTCCCGTGCGTGCTACCGCCCTCGCTTTGGTTCGCATTGCTCTTGGATGCCCATTTCCGGACGGCATGCTGGTTCGGGTTCCTGGGGTTCGTGGTCTGGCAGTCGTCGCCCCGGAGGATGCAGTTGTGGCATTTGGGCGTCTGCGCGTCACACCGCACCTTGCGCTTCCGGCACTGGTTGCAGGCCAACGACAGGCGGATGCGCTTCGAATGTGACTGGTTTCCGGAGTTGGACGGCTGCTCGCCCGAGCTCGACACGGAGCCGGCCATGACGTCGAAGCATAGGCTGTTCAGAGCCCCGTACGATGGGCTCGGAGAAGTGATTCGGGGCCTAGGTCAGCAAGTGCGGTACCGCCTCGGTCGGGCTCGGATGTCTTCAGTAGGCAAGGTATTATAAATGTGACAGAGATACCTAGCCTGACTTGCATCTCCGCAGTCGATGCTTGGCTCAAACGTGGGGTAAAAGCGTGCACTTATCCCTGCCCGCAGGAGACGGAACCCCACCGGATGCCAGGGGTAGAGGGAGAATCCGGGGGCGGGGGGGGGGGGGGGGGCCGCGGCATTGAGTCTCGGGAATCGAGACCAGTCAATGTGTCGCGATTAATAATAGGCACCTGAGCTGAATCTCGTTCGTTCCGGCGGCTGTGCGAGTCGACGGCAGACTGATTGACATCGATTTTCGTATCCGTAGTGTGTTATGAATCCTGTACTTGTCCATCCTTTTGTTAGTCTTCAAGGGGGCATCTCAGCGTGTGCCAGCAATAGTAAATAATTTTTAATTAGGCTTTCCATCTATTCCCTACCCATGGCCTACCAAATACTTAGATTTGATCAACCGCAGAGTTAACATCTATGGACAGCGGAGTGTCTGGGGTACCTAGGCTGATAGGATTCATAGGAAGCAATGTTACGTGAACCCATAGCTTGTCGACTAGGAGTAATCATCCCAGAAAAGTCAAGCGAAGCTTACGATCCACACGGCCCCTGCTAGCTTAGGGTCTGCACACGCGATGGCACACGTGGAATTGGTCTGGTGACACGATCACTCAGCAAGCAGCAAGGGGGGACCATTGCGTAGTCTTGGGTCTCGTTTCTCGTTTGCCCGGTATTTACAGCACAGCAAAACGCGACATCTGATGTTCAAATTACAAGTGGACCTATCAATACGCCTTGACACCCGCCAGCTGCAACAACCTGTCCGTGATCACAGGCTTCTCCAGAGGTTCATCCCGTTCTTGCGGGTCAATCACGCCATCCCTCTTTGCCTTGCCCTGGGGGTGGATGTTGGTGTGCGGCCAGTGCGTCGTGCCCCCCCACGCCCGGAAGATGTCCGCCTTCTCCTTGAGGCTCTGGGGATCGGCGAATTTCGCCGGGGTGAAGCACACGTATTGGGCGTGGCGGATCTGGGTGCCCTCGGGGTGCTTTGCATAGTGCATGGTTCTTCAAAGTGTCAGCCTCACAATGCGTAGCCGGAGCAGGAGATGTTCTCATACCTAGAGTCCCACAGGACCATGTCGCCCGGGTCCAGGTTGGGCTTGAGAATCTTGCACCCGCGCTTCTCGAACCACGCAACGTCCTCCTCCTTGAAAATGAAGAGGTCGCGGTAGTTTGCCTCTGGCGGCGGGGCGTCTTCGTGGTTCGCCATGACTCTGGTTTCTTGGAAGAACTGGTCGAAGAGCTTGGCTGAGCCATCCATCAGGATGAGACCACCGTCCTTGTCACCGTTGGGCGCATAGTTGACCAGGCCCTGGACGCACTGCAGTCCTTTGCGCTTAGGATCTTGGTCTAGAGTCTTGTCGTCAGTAACGCCATATATAACAGTGGGCTCGACAGAAGGGCGGTCCTACCGCAATGAGGCCACGGCGACCATTTCAAGTCCTTTTGACGGGGAAGCGTGACATTGAACATGTCAAAGCTGCTAAGCAGCTCATCAGTCTCCCAGATTTTGATAAATGGGTCAATCACTCCGGGCTGCCTGTTCTGGGTTAGCCAGCTGAGCCAATGGTGCAAGGCCGGATGTCCATTCACATTCTCGTCTCCCACGCAAAACGTTCATGCGGGGCGCAGTAGGACCCGTACATGCCGCCCTTGAAGGATACAGGGAGGTGCTCAGAAGTCCAGGTGTCTTCGTTCTCGGGGTCGAAGCCCCGGTTGAACGACTTGAGCCATTCGATCTGCTTTGCCTTGAAGTGCTCGGCTTGCTCGGCAGAGATGGCGTTCTTCAGGATGACGTAGCCGTGCTCGAAGAAGAAATCACGCCAGTCGCCGTAGTTGGTCTTGGGTGTGATGAGGTCCTTGGCCATTTTCGGCAGTGTTTGACAGGCAGAAAAGTGTGAGACGCTGAGGGGGAATGACTTGACACGTTGGAGTCTTGGTAATGGTTCGAAATTGAGTGTTGAATGATCAACGCAGGAGAGATTGCAGAAGTTTCGGACGTTATATGGCTTTCTTCTTGCCGCATAGTCAAACAGCCTGTCACGGTTTGAAGCTATCACTGGGATGCTTAGCCATTGACCCAGGTTTCCCCGCAAGATCCATCGCCCATGGTGCTTATGCGGGTTCGGTCCCAGGGTGCCTCGGGCTGGCTCCTAGGCCCGGGTCGGTCGGTTGCTCGAGGTCCATATGAGCCGGCATAGCTCAGGGGTTCGGGTAACCTGGATTCGGTTCGGTTCGGTTCGGGGATTTCTTTCTTCTCCTTAATCTTCTCCGCTTTCCTGGGGTAAATGAGGGGCCGGTGGTCGCGGATGCCACCTCAGATCTGCTCCGGGAGCTACCCCGCCATTCAACCCCGCGTCCTGGCCCCTGGTCCTGACTGGCACATCCAATGCACTACTCGCTCCGGGTAGCTTTAGACCGAGGTTCTGGCGACACGGTCACGTCGGCGCGCGTTCTGGCGAGCTTGCCTGGGCTTGCCGGCATCTGCAGACGCGTCTGATAAAAAGCAGCCGGTTTACTTTCCTTTAGGACCCTGTGATACCCAAGCTACCCTTTGCTGCCCCCCAGAATATCACAGATACCTGTACATCCCCAAGAACAGCCCGCCAGTCACGCAATTATGCCTCTTCCGATAGAGGTCGCGATCAAGCCCATTGGCAAGCCTGAAATCGGCGTCAACAACTACCAGGGATTCACTCCCGGCCGCACAGAGGTCCTGCCAAAGGGCTGGAACGGCTACAACGCGAAGCCTCTCGAGAGCGACATCCGTATCGATCACGATGTAGAGATCAAGGTGCGAGACGGCTGCAGACTCTACATTGACGTCTACCGGCCGGCGGACAGCACTGAGAAGATCCCCGCCATTGTGGGATGGTCGCCCTACGGCAAGAAGTACAGCGCGCTTACCATGCTTCCCATGACGCCGTGGTCCTGCTGCGTCAAGAAGAGCGACCTCAGCGGCCTGGAGAAGTTTGAGGGTCTGGACCCCCAGAGGTGGTGCCCCAAGGGCTACGCCATCATCAGCGTCGACAGCAGGGGCGCCGGCAACAGCGACGGGCAGGTCCCGATCATGGGGCTGCAGGACGCCGAGGACGCATACGACGTCATTGAAGCCATCGCAAAGCTCGATTGGTGCAATGGCAGTGTCGGCATGGCGGGCAACTCCGCGCTCGCGATTGCTCAATGGCACGTCGCGGCCTTGAACCCTCCGTCGCTGAAAGCGATCGCGCCGTGGGAGGCGAGCGGCGACTTGTTCCGCGAACAATTCGTCAGGGGCGGCATCTTCTCCATGAGCAACTTCGACCTGATCACCACCCGCATCATCAAGGGCAATACGGGCGTGGAAGACTTTGCGGAAATGTACCGTCGCAGCCCGCTGTCCAACATTTGGTGGGAGGACAAGCGCGCAAACATGAAGGCCATCAACATCCCCGCCTACATCTCAGGATCAGACTTTAGTTCCATTCACACCATGGGCAGCATAAGAGGCTTCATCGAGCTGGGCTGCTCCAAGAAGTGGATTCGATGGAGCGCCTGGCAAGAGTGGTTTGACCTGTACAGCGTGCCGGAAACCAACGAGGATCTGGCAGTGAGTCCCTCGTCGACCTCCTCGACAATACTCGACAGACTTACTAACTCTTGCAGAAATTCTTTGACAGGTACCTCAAAGGCATCGAAAACGACTGGGAGAAGACGCCCAAAGTGCGGTGGACATCCCTCAAATTCGGTGACCGAGAAGCCGAGAGCGACATCGTATTCGAAGACTTCCCCCCTCCCAACACCGACTACAAGACGTTTTACCTGAACTCCGAAGCGCTGACCGAGGCAGCTCCCGAGAGCTCGTCGAAAGTGGCATACAACTCTGAAGACAGCAAGTCGCTTGCCAAATTCACCTACACCTTCGATAAGCCGTCGCGGTTGATCGGTATTCCAAAGGCGATCCTCTACATGTCATGCCCCTCGCACGATGACATGAATGTGTTCGTCAATATCCGAAAGCTGGACAAGGAAGGCAACCCCATGATGCACCTCTGCTTCCCCTTGTCGGCCGCGCCGGTCAAGTCTATCAACGAAATCGAGCAAAAAGACCAAAGCAGCACCAACCTTCATCTCGGCTCGGTCGGCCAGCTGCGGGCCTCCCACCGCAAGATCGACCCTTCGCGATCGATGCACCCGCAGTTCCCCTTCCACCCCCACGATGAGGAGAAGAAGATCCCGCCGGGTACAATCGTGGAGCTGGAGATCGGCATTTGGGCCATGGGCGTTGACTACGAAGCCGGCGAGTCGGTTCAAGTGCAGATTGGCGGCCAGTTCCCGTCCATCGCCGAGTACAAGTCCTTCTCGACCGAGCGCCCCGAGCATGAGAGGAACAAGGGGGAGCATTTCATCCACTGCGGACCCGAGCACCCGAGTCGCATTATTTTGCCTTTCATCTCCTGATTTGTACTGATAGCGTCTCAAAGGCGTCCGGATATTTTGCTTAATTCGAATCTCTTCGTCTGACTGCCCACCCTGCTTTCTCTCATTCTGACCTTTCCAGTGATGTCCTCAGGTGAGCAGTGGTAGAGCAGTAGGTACAAAAGTGTCATTCAGATCTTGATACGGGTATGCGCCAACAGTCTTTAGAATGTGAGTAGCGAAGTAGGGAACTGAGATTAGGATTGAAAAAGCGCGAAACCTTTCACGACAGAAGCCCTCCCCCAATCCAAATATACTCTTTCTTCCGCCAGCTTTAGTCCCTCCCCTGCGAAGCGGCCTATCTTGCCATGTGTCCCGTCGTGTACTCTTCAATCGCTAATGTTGAAGCGGCTTGGCAAGGGTCTTTGTCTTCTGGACTCATGCAAGGGAGGGAACGCGAGAAAAAGGATCACAATTTACTATGTAATTATTACTCCATCCGTTTCCGAAGAAGACCGTTGACGCCGCAAAGAGTGAGACGATAAAACCGTGCCGCACGGAGTATTGAATTTCACCGCCTCTAGCGGAGGCCAGGCCATCCTATAACAGTCGCACAGTCTGTTCTATGCCCCAGTCACTTGCTGCTTGCGGCAAGGTCGGGCGGAAGGTTATGTCATGGGATCCCTGGAACAATACCTTCAGGCACCGAATGTTGGTTGGCCGCCGATTCGATGACTGGTCCATGAAGGTCCCCAAGTGGGTTCTCGGCGCTCGGTTGAACATCACCAGCACCAACAAGACCGGTTGTATCCAGAACGCCCGTATTGCCAACAGTACACACCAATCAAGAAGATAAAATGAGAAAATATCTGCATGCCTGTCGACGGGCACGCTAAGGAATGCGTCGTGTCCGCGCCGCCCGTACGAGAGTTAAGAGTACGCAGCGCCAGTATCTCCATGGTTTGGCCCTCTGAACTATGATGCCTAACCCTGGACGTTGAAAAAGATCAGGACTCCCTTCTGAAGACAGTCCAGTCAGCCAAGCACAAGGGAGAATGATGGGTTTCTTTCATCCCGCCATCTGGCTAGCTCTTGTCTCCTCTCTTTTTCTCCTCAATCTCTCCTCAGCTCAGGAAATGAACTACTGCAAGCCGTTCAGACGGGATTCCCTTTCCTCCACGGACATCGCCGCCGCCGACGATCCCGACGATTTCTGGCCGGCTGAGGTCACCACCATCAACGTCAACCCGGGAGAGATCAACTGCCGCTATTCGACGGTCTCGCCCGCAGTGGTTACCCGATACACATGCGAGATCCTGACCGAGTACTACCAGCTGCCCCACGACGACTTCTTCGTTCTTAACCCGGGCCTAAACAAAAACTGCAGCAATATCAAGCCCCAAACCGAGTATTGCGTCGCCGGATGTGAGTTTCCGTCCTAGAAGAGGCTGCGATGTCAGCAAAGTAACCAACCACTTCTGCCCAGTTATCGAGCCGCTCAGGGCCTTTGACGGCCGCTGCGGCCCTCCTCACAAGAATGCCACCTGTCTCGGCACCGAAAAGCAGTGCTGCAACTCGGACACGTGGACGTGTGGTAACTCTGCGTAAGTATTACCGTCTTCGTATGCCCAAAACGAATGGATATGCCAGGATTGATATGCTGCCCGCTCCCAGCGAGGACTGCGCCCCCGGCATATGCTACGAGGGCGACTGTATAGGCGACAATATCTATAGCACTGACGGGTCGTGCGGCCAGTTCTACGGTAATCGCCAATGCACCGGCCGCTGGGGAACCTGCTGCAGCTTTGCCGGCCGTTGTGGCACGGGTGATGCTTTCTGCGGCCTCTTCAGCTGCCAGCAGGGCGACTGCGACATCTGGAAGCAGGACAACAACCAGCCAGCCGGTACAAAGTGGTCTAATGACGGCACCTGTGGCGGCACAGAGGGAATGCGGTGCTCGGGCAAGTGGGGGAGGTGCTGTAACATCAACGGCGTGTGCGGCGAAGAGCCGGCTGACTGCTATGCCGAGCAGGGGTGGTCAGTCTTGAATGCCCTCTTTGGGTATCCCAGGCCCTATACCTGTTAGCAAAAGTTAACGTCAACACAGTCAAGACGCGTTCGGGATCTGCTCCTCAAACTCAAAAACTCCTGTGTCCTGGTCCGTAGAACGTCTTCCGACATTCACACTACCATCGGAAGCCAGCAAGCGAATCTTTTGGACGCTCAACGGCCCCATCGAGAGCTCAATCCAGGTCGCGCCCAACCCTTATTACGAGCCAGGCGACGTCATGGAACCCTACTTTCGCCCTAGTGCCGTGGACGATAGCCCCCAGCCGAACTGGCACCCAGCTGCTCAAGAGTCCCTCAGGGAGCCCCCAATTTCGGAGGCCACCGTTCGGGTTGACTGCATCGATGGGTGGGAGGCCCTTTGGAAAGAGCTCAACTACGAGTGTACTAATATTAGAATTGACCCCCGGCGACCGCGGGCTAAGCACATACTGCTCGAGGTGAGGGCCGGTGATAGGGGTTTCATCACAATCCACGATTATATATCTGCTGTACACCCGTGGCTTATGGACATGCGCGAGAGCATCTTGTATGCTTCGGGAAAGGGTGATGGCAGGGGAGTACCGTGGCCATCAGAGACGAGACTGACTGTTGTGCATTTCGGCAATGGGCCGATAACCATTGGGAATGGTGATAAACAGTGGGCACGCTCGCATAGGAAGCCCAATCCACCAGTTTACATGAGCAAGGCTGAGAGGACGAGGGCCACAGAGAAAAGCTCACAGAGAGCCATGGAGAGGTCTAAGGCCATATCCGCGGCGCGAATACAAGAGTTAGAAAGACTCCGTCAACAAGGAAATGCTTAAGATAGGCCGGCTTATCTAACGTATGTACTCGCACCTCTTCATCTTTTCACTTCCTTCGTTCCCGCATAGTAGTTAGGAAATTAAAGGCCTAGAATCCTAGCGAATAAGTATATTTCTTGCTCATGTATAGTCTTTAAGACGGTGTCTATCTAACTTGCATATTCGTACTATATGTTAGTAAAACGGACATCCACACAGCTAGGCCGTCTTTGGAATTTACGTCTAATATTTGACACCTGCTGTATCCACGTCTGCGGTCGCTTCAACTTCAGGAACTGTGGGAACCGTAACTTCAAGCAGAACCTCGGTGGCAACCACAAGCACCACCACCACAGCGGTTTCTTTCCCAGCCTGCACCGGCGGGTCGGACGCACCAGGCATCACAGATCACCTAAAGGGCCTATGTTTATACAGTTAAGAATGCAATTACTTCCCTACTGGCGCATGCGTATACACCAGGCCGGCCGAAGAGCCAGCCACCGGTATCCCAGAACAAACAGGGCACTACAGCTGCCTAAATGACAATATCACTAAAGATCAAGAATACTATACAGGCCTCTGCCAATTTACCTGTAGTCGCGGGTACTGCCCATCTACTCAATTATTCCCTTCCTGGCGGAGTCTCTCTAGCTCACGTATTCTTGCCGCGGATACGCTCTTATACCACTCCATGGCTTTCCGTGAGGCCTCCTCTTTCTGAGCCGGAGTCATAGGGGCCGATAGCTCAAACTTCCCGTGGAAGTACGCCCACCTATCCTCTTTACCAATATT
Source organism: Colletotrichum zoysiae (assembly GCA_030867305.1). NCBI lineage: Eukaryota > Fungi > Ascomycota > Sordariomycetes > Glomerellales > Glomerellaceae > Colletotrichum > Colletotrichum zoysiae. The sequence continues at coordinate 104,505 of MU842932.1, read as the reverse complement.
TATCGACCCATAACCGGATTGCAGAACAGCCAGTTTCGCCTCGGGTGGCCACGGCGGATGAAGTACATGTATGCACTTGCCCAGGGTGTCCAGAATCCTCTCGCGCAGGCCTACTCGTGGATTGCGAGAAACTTGCCACCAGACACTGTCTCAGTTTGGAAATCTTGTGCCAGGGGCCGCCGGGGGTCTTTCCTGGTGTTGATGTCGGTATGGTCGCGGTGAAGGTCGACCCCGAGCTCCTCCCACAAGTCGATGAACGCGATCCGGACAGCGATAGTTGTAACTGGAGGGTACATGAGGGACTCCTGTGAAACAGGATTGCAGCCTGGAGCAATAGCACATGCAGAGTCTGCGTCATCAGGGCGAAAGTAAGGTTCCATAACGTCGCCTGGCTCGTGCTAAAGGTTAGGTGCAAACTGGATCGTGCTTTCAAGAGGGCCGTTAAGCGTCCATATCTGATTGTTGCCTGTTGATGGCATTGTGAACGTTGCCTCGGAGCTGCGGTCGATGAACAGGCCGGTTGTATCCATGGCTGACGGTTGCGTATGTCTGTCTGTGTGTGTGTGTGGGAAGGTGGCCTGAGATGGACGACAAGAGAGGTGGAGGGGGATTGATACCGTTTTCTTTACCCAGGGGTTTAGTCACTACTCCACTGCACTTAAGACCCCTTGCTTGTCAAGGTCACGAAAGTGGAAGCACTCAGACCACACGAAAAACTACCTACCCAGGCCACCTAGATACCAGGCAGAAAACAGATAACCTATTCTGGGCACCGTCACATTGAATACTGTCCAAAGAGCAACTGTGACAAACGCACTGCAGTAAGCGTGCATGCAAACAAACTTGGCAGAAAGCAGTGAAGTCTGTCAACACTGTGAACAAACACCCTATTAACCCGCAGTATTTGAGGTCACCCTGATTGCGACCTTCTCCCTAGAAAGAACCCGTACAGTGCCCAAAGCATACGAGATGATAGCCCTCTTGCATACGGCCGGCAAGGCCATGGACGCCGCAAAAGCAATAAACAGAGCTACCTCACCAAAACACATATATTACTGCCAGATAGCTGTATAGACGGGGGAAATGAACAATCTCTAGATATGTGTCAAGCGTTGGATCATGATTCTCAAGGTATAGAGGATTAGTAAGTGTATTTCTTCCTTCATATATGAGATATTCAAATACAATGACCCAGGCAATGTCCAAGTCGTTACTTGTTGTCTTAGACACAATTGATGTCATTGTACAAACTACAAAGCTTACAAGGCAGTGTCCATAAGACCAGTTCTCCTACGAAATTCAAATGAAACCTCATGAACTCAGGTAGTAGAGCACACTTCACGCTGTTACCTTAACTCATAAGTACCCTCATAACAAACCACACCTGCGTCTAATCCAAGGCAGTCTTAGGGCCACTTTCCCGGGATGCTTGACAGAGGCAAATCAACAGAAAGAATATGAAAGCAAAAATATGGGCGCGTATTGTCGATCATCAATAAACTGCTCATCAAGGGATGAATGATCAATGTTTAAGTGTCGAAAAGCCTTGTGACATACGCATTCAATAAGATCATGTAAAAAAAGCCCACATATCAACAAATTTCTCCCAGTTCGTACATGCAAAATCCGAAGTGGCGCCTCCCAGAAGCCTGCTACATTTCGAAACACAATCGCTCACACACATCAGCCCAGCCCGCGGGTAACAAAACACTCTTACCAGATCATTTCTTTAACTAGTGGTTGTAAGAAGGCTTGACGGAAGACTTGGCAACAGCCCACTTTCCGACCAAGGCTCTGATCTGGTTGCCCCAGATGAAGACGAAAATCCCCATGGCGCCAATGCCAGCCGTAAGAGCGCCGTAAATCCCGAAGGCGCCGTCGTAGCCGGACGAGTTGATGAATGGTGTCACGCCGTAGCTGGTTCCGAACGAGATGACACCACGCATGGCGCAGATGATGACCAGCACCGGGCCAGAGCGCGTCGGGTACGCGTCGAGGGAATACGTGATACCGACCTGGTTGGCCCCGATGAATCCGAAGTAGTAGGCGTTGAGAGAGAACACGATGGCGAACCAGTGATACTTGTAGGGATGCGCGGCAGCCTGTCCGAAAATAACCGACGCCAGCGTCCCCACAATGATGGGGATGATGAGGGGAATGAGCCGGTACTCGGGCTTGTGAATGCCGCCGTTACGGCGCGCAAACACTTTGATGACCCAGTCCGAGCCGCGGCCCAAGAGCGGGAGAGCCACGAAGGCGACGACAATCTGACCAGCCGTTGCAAGGCTGATGATTGAGTCTTTCCAGTTATACGGGGCATTCTGCAGGACCGTTCCGTAAGTGGTGCTAAGCGCAATGTTGACGCCGCTGTCGGGACAAAGACGTTAGTGGCAGTATACTGAAGCTTTATAGGAAGGGGGGGACCAGCTATCGCCAGTAAAGTTTCTTACACTGTCAGGCCGTTGAGTAGAAGCGCCCAGATCATGTCGGGGAACAAGACTACCGTCAACATGCCTGTAATACACAGCCAACCCTCGTTCCAGTCTGGCTTATGGACGAAAAGGCGCATGTCCGAAGCGAGGGTTCGGGGCTTGAAATTGACAAAGTCCAGCTGGCGGTGATCCGTGGTGGTCTTGCGTGTAAGCATCTCTACATATAAACCTGTTGTGTCGTCGGTTACAGGACCGCTGCTGCTGACGAAATGTGACACCTGGGCTGTTTGTCCCTGGTATGCGGCGAGAGGTCGGTCGTACTTGGTCTCCGGTACCATAAAAACGGAGACGAGGAATGTAATGGCAGCAAAGCCAGCACCTAGATAGTACCATCCGGATGGACCAATACCAGAGGCGATGTACGAGGTCAGAAGGGAGTAGACGGCACTGAGAATCGATTGATAAGCGGTGAACCACATCAGGCAGCGCGCCCGCTCGTGGAGGAAGTGGGCTTCCTGCACCATCAAAGGGCAGAGGGCCTCGCTCTGGCCGGCTGCCAAACCAAGAATCATCCGAGCGACGAGATGAGACGTATACCCTTTCTGGGCGCCGCACAGGATCGACCCCACGACCGAGAGGGCACAAGAACCGAGGAACACTGGGCGGCGTCCGACGGCGAGGGCCAGTGGCATACCGATGAGGTTTCCTAGACCCATGAAAAGTGACGGATAAGTCATCAGATGACTGATGTCCTCGTAACCTCTTCCCTCAGCCGCGTATTCCGGTATGAAATCGCCGAGAAGCGCTCCTAGACCGGATACCTGAACGAGGCCGACGGAGGCAAATGTGCCACAGGCAATTGTCAAGACCTTTTGAGAGGAGAAACTTATTAGATCTTTTCGACATCGGGACACTCTCGGACGGGAGACGGAGGCTCACCCATTTTCTCCAAGGGCTCAAGTTAAGAGGGTCTAGTAGATGGCAGAATTGTCAGCCCGGTGTTCATGATGCTTTGACATGAGAAAGAATAGTCGAGATCGTGTCGTACCACGTGGATCAGAGCTTGGGGTCGGGATCAGATAGGTGATATCTCCATCAGCGAGGTGGACGGTGTTGTTCGCGAAGTCAACCTCTTCAAGTTGAGGCTTCTGAGATAAGTCAGACGCTGACTCAACTCGCTCTTCGATGATCTTGCTGTCTATCTCGCCCATGTTGAAAGTTGGGACGATCCTACCGCCTAGGTTAAACTGACGGTCCGGGGATTGTATAATCAAGACGGTAAACCTTCTCCCTAAGTGAAAGGATGATTGAAAGGATGCTCAGGTATTATCATCAAGACTGAGAAGAGGCCCAGGGAGGCCGAGTCTATTTCAGTGAAACAACAACCCTGACAAATGTCCACGTTGTAATTCGCCAAGTTCGGTCGATATCAACTCCCTCATACCTCTCGTATCTCTCTGGCGTACTAGTTTCCACATTCTACCCCGGATTCCGCGTGGGGTATGAAGAGTCTGGGGTGCAGTGATGGGGCCCCGGCTTGGACTGAACTAGTGCGGCTTGCCATGCCAGTCTCACCCATTCAAATGCGGGGAAACCATGAGGACAAGGATTTGCCCAGGAGATAGGTAACATGGTGGCGACCCCTCACATTTGCCGGGATGCTTGGCCCTCGGTCTGGCAGCCGTTCCGTACTGTTTTGACTGCTTCCGCGCTTCGGTTCGGAAAATACACCAGGCAGTGTTGTTTCTTGTCACGTCGCAGTGATGATCCAGATCCACTGCCGACATGACTCTTCCCCACGACGTGGCGACACGCAAGCTTCAGCTTTGGTCTCAGCCTCAGAAGATTGACAAGCAGGCTCGGTTCGGTGGTTGAACCGAAAATCGTTGAGAACGACAAGAGGTCTCAACATCTTGGCCGCTACCAGAAAACCGGGCGTGAGACAGCTAGACTCTGCGAAAGAGCCGTAACCCGCATTCCTGTGCATGAAGATTTCGAAATTTGTAGCAGAGTGTTACATGTCTAGCATGTTTCTCTTTTTCCGTAGCTGTCGTTGTATGATGGTTAGTCAAAGACCCGAATCGCAGTTTGTCTGCGCCTAGCTTATCTATGGACGTCTTGTGGGTCTTGATATGTTGAAGGGCTTGGGGTCTGGTGGGTGAAATGCTGTTAAGATCGCTGGTTGTGTCCCCGATTCGAAGGAATAAAGGAAACCCGAGTCAAGTAACAAGACTTTTGATGATCTTACAGTGTACTATTCATTTTTGGTACTAGTAATAAGATATGGATAACTATGACACACGTAACAACAAGAACCAATCTCGGAATATCAGAAACAAACTCGGTCGGTCGAGCCACTGCCTACGCCTTGATGTACGGAATTCCAGTCAGCTTGAACGCCCTCTCACTCAGCACTTTATCGTTCAGGGGCCAGTTCCGGACAACATGATCCGGCTTTCCGTTGCGGGTTGCGGCGTTGGAGCCCGTGTGCTGGGCGTTGGGCCAGTGGGTAGTGCCGAGGCGGCCTGCAGAAGAAAGTCGTTAGTGCTCAAGTAGCAGAATACGAAAGTCGTCATTTTTAAAACTCACCCTCGTATGCAGCCTTCTTCCGCAGAAGGTCCTCTTGGGTGGCATCCGTGACTGGCATGAAGCAAGTGTACACCGCCATGCGGTCAATGTTGCTCTTGACGGGAACGTTGTAGTGGGCAGTGCGCGAGTCCCAGACAATGAGGTCGCCCGGGTCGGCGCAGACCTTGTGCCACTCGCCACCGTGTTCCTTCAGCCATTCCATGCCGCGGTCCGTGAAGCCAAACCACTCCTTGGTCCAAGCCGGGATGCGGGGCTCGTCCTTCATGTCCTTGTGGAACTGGGCGCTCAGGTTGTGGGATCCCTTGCAGACTATCAAGCCGCCATCGTTCGGGCCGCAGGGGTGGAGGTTGACGAGGCCTTGAAGGCACCGGAAGCCAGGCTTCTCGGGGTCCTGGTCTTGATGGGGCCACGGCTTGTTCTCGGGGAGGTGGGTGCGGTTGGCGAAGCCATAGTTGATGACATCGAAGGAAACCAGCAGATCCTCGGTGTCGTAGACCTTCTCGAAAGCCCCTACGACTTCGGGCTCACTGCGAACGTCCCAAACGAAGTCTTCGTGACAAGCCCCGTAGGACATCAACATACCCTTCTCGTTAATTACAGGGAGCTTGTCCGGGTGAACAGTTGAGGGGTCGTTGCGATCATAGCCAAGGCCGCTGGGGTGACGGAGTCAGTCTAAAATCGTGAGGACGCCCATCGGAATTTTAACTTACAATGATTCAAGCAGGGCGTACATCTTGTCTGCGTAGGCGTCTGCGCGCTCTCTTGGGATGGCACCCTTGATGACAGCATAGCCATCTCGCAGAAGGTCGTCTCTCCAGTCGCCGTAGGCCGGATCGCTACCATCCATCTTCATGCGGCCGTTGACGGCTTTGATAGGAGCAGTCGTCTGCTCGATCATAGTGGTGGTGGTGGTAGCCATTGTAAGGTATGTAGACTCAAAAATGTTCGTTCTGAATCGTGTCAAAGTTGTCGATGAGACTGGTTTGACTTATTGATTGCGGACTGAATTCCGTGGTCATATTTGAATCTGTTCCTTGAACATCTCTTGTCGCCACACTGGCCACCCTGACATTAGCTACTCCTCCAAGGTTCGGGTAGTCAGGAATCCTTCCCGATCCAGTCTCCAGCCCGAATCGCGCCGTTGGTGTCCGGTGCTTACTCCTCGGTTCGGTTCGGCGCCAGACTTACACGACATGGAACATTACCCCACCTTTTCTCGCCCGCATCAAAGCCGCGGGAGAGGACCGGGAAGTGGACTGACCGGCACCAATTGAGAAACATGTCCGTGGACCTGGCCAAGGCTGGTAGTGGAAATGGGTATCATTCATTCCTTAGCGTCGTGATTCATATTGTTGATCAGACACCCATTCTGCATCGTTTGATCTTGGAAAACAACCGGGTTGACTGAGGGGAATTTCGAACCTTGCGACCTGCTCATACCCGTCTTTGTCATCAAACTTTCGTCAGGTGTGAAGAATGTTCAACATCATCGTTGTGGGTGGAGGCATTGCCGGGATCTCGGCAGTGAGTCGTAACTAGTCCAACAAATCTCTCCGGGGTATTCGCTTACGAACCGAGGCTATTGCTCTGAGAGGGTCTAGACGGCGTATCACTGTCCTTGAGCAAAGCCAGCTGAACAGAGAAATCGGGGCAACGATATCGTGAGACTACAGTTCCTGCCCAGTATGTGAGATTGGTGTTGGCTGACATACTGCCCAGGCTTCAGCCAAATGCTTCGAAGTTTGTGCAACCCAAGGCACGACTATGGATAAAATCGCTTACGTTGGCTGACCCGCGCAGGATTGTTGAGAAACAATGGGGCCTGGAGGAAACTCTTTCGAAAAAGGGGTCCATGGCGGATCAAGGGGTGAGTTTACAACCGCGATTCGGCCTGGTGCATCAACTGAAAACGATCATCGTAGTTCCGCATCTATAGTGTTGAAGGAAAACTGCATGCAGACATTCCATTTCACCTCAAGAAAAGCTACGGTGCGGTACGTGCATGATCACATGTCCCGGCGGGTCAATTGCCTGTATTCTAACGCACATCCTAGGACCGCATGATGTACCATAGGTGAGGGCTCATCGAAAACATGGATCTCATGGCTGTGTCGCTGATCGAAAAGGGTTGATCTTCACGATGCTCTCAGGGAGGCAGCCACGAAAGAGGTTGCGGATGCTGAGCCAGTCATCATCCAGACCGGATGTGTAGTACGAGACTGCGACCCAGATGCCGGGGCTGTTACTCTCGAATCAGGAGAAGTTTTTACTGGAGACCTCATCGTCGGAGCTGATGGCATGTTAGTTGCTTTCTTCCGAGACGCAGTCGAGATATTTCTGACAATTCGACAGTAAAAGCGTCCTCCGGAAATCAGTCCTAGGGAAAGATGTTGCTGCAGTACCCACAGGATTGTCTGGTAAGTTACAAATATTCCATTTGAACTCATCTAACCCGCGTGAAAAGCGTATCGACTGGTCATTGATAGCTCGGAACTGGAGCAAGAAAAAGACTTTACTTCTGTCATAGACCCTCGAGAGTCTCTTACGACCATGATCATGGGCCACGACCGACGCATAATAATGGGACCTGCCCGAGCTGGGTCTATTTATAGCGTCGTTGCACTAGTCCCCGATGGTGAGTTCAACCGATTTGGTACAAGTTGCTAGAGTTGCATCTAACGTACGTCAAGATAAGATGCAAGAGACCGCTGAGGGGAAATCGTGGACAACAAAGGGTGATCCGCAGAAGATGAGGGAATCGTTTGAGGTGTTTCCTACCTGGGCAAAAGCAGTATTCAAGAACTGCACCGAAGTTGGCCTTTGGCAGCTGCGCGACATGGTAAACCTCACAAATGATGCCTTTGCAGGAAAGGCGCGAAGCAGACACTGTTAACATTAGTCTCCCAGGACCCACTGGAAACTTGGCATCGGGGCCGTACCATCATCATCGGAGATGCTGCCCATCCCATGCTCCCTACTCAGGGACAAGGTGCAAGCCAGGCCATCGAAGACGCCGAGGCTCTTGGGGTGATTTTCGGGGATATCAAAGAAAAGCCCACAGCAGCAGAGGTCGAAAGTCGGTTAAAGGTATTTAAATCTTCTCTACCGTGCGGTTGAGTTGACTAACAGCGAGCAGACTGTGTTTGACTGCAGGTTTGAGAGAGTGTCACTCATTCAAGGTTATAGCAGACAGGCGGGGAAGCCGGCAACCGACAAAACCACCAATACTATCACAATGTGGGCACATCGTCAAACTACGCTGAGATAACGCTAATTGATTCTGAGCAGGAACCCGGCTGAGTTCATGGACTACAACTGCATGTACAACGGAGCGAAAGATTGGATGGAGAGACAAGCCAAAGTTAAGGAGCTCGCCGTGCCGGTTAGTCCTAAAGAAGAGGTCCTGTCCTCCGTCCCCATGCAGAAGATGGTCTCCCTCCGGTTGGGTACTGAGTGAGGAGATGAAGGAGGAAATATGGCCAAGATATACATTTCGCATAACAGAGAAAAGAAACCTTCGCAAGCGGGATTGTTATTTGATCAAGGCTTATTTCCGCCTCTTAGTGGTTGTTAGTACAGCAAAGCAGGTAGCAGTAATTACTGTCATTCACTTATTGTTCTCACAGCAGCCCCGCTAAACTCCCAGTGTCGATCAAAGTCATATGGAGTGTCACAATGACACACCGTGCCTCGAGATCAGTCCACCCACTGCTATAGGGGCGTTTGGTTATTCGGATGATGCAGAGAAGCCTCCAGCGAGTTGTAGAGTAGAGTAGAGTTGTCAAAGGTCAGTTCAAACAAGAGACTTGGTTCAGCCATTGGAGTGGGCAACTAGAGTTCATGGGGCTCTAACCAATATAGCAGACAACCCGCTATCGTAAAATGCCTGACGTACCTACGCAACGTCAGAGCATGCGCAATCAGTTATCAGTGCAACCCCATTAGCTGTGGTACCCCCAACAGTCGCCGTGAGTCAGACACCAGGCAGCCATTACCTCCCCTGGCATACATAGGCTTTTTGTCTTCCTAATTCAGCTTAGCTGGGTAAATACTATGTCGTGAAGGCGACCAATCGTCCAGGGCCGGTGGTCGTCGCTCGCCATGATCCTAGGTAATCCATCAGCTTTTCTTGATGGCACGTACTATCTTCCTCTTCCATAAAGTGGCTGTGCCAAGAAGGCTCCGCTGCGGATTGACACGGGACTCATTGACAGCATAATGGTTGACGCGGTCCAGTGTTCGCATGGGTAAGGTCGGATTCGTATGAGGGGTACGGAGTAATGTGAGTTATATATCGAACGGCAGGCAGAGAGGCTAGGCAGACATTAGGCAGAGACCAGGCAGACAGTAGATTGAAAGCAGACATTCTTGTTCTTCTAGCCAATTCGGGGCATCTCGTAAACGCTGAGGGCAGAATCGTCAGCACTAGTTCGGTGCCTGATCCGACTGGTTATGCCACGTCAGTCATTCCATGCACCCAAACTTGTTCTTGCGCGTCGACCTCCCGAAATATTATTATTTATGGCAATGATTCCCCATAGAAAGTTTTTCACGTTCGCTCTGTTTTGCGACATCGATAACATCACCTTCTCCATGGCAAAGCTCTTCATGATTAGCCAAGTGCTACACTACGGATGTGCCCTAAGTGTTCTTATCGTAGTTCCAATCACGGCACTGGTCCGTTCGGGACAGGCTACAAACACATCAGCACGGGCAGCGATACGCCGTTACCCAATTCCGGTCATCTTGACATTTTTCCTTCTCATCTGCACATATTTGGTGGAGGCAGTTCTCAGCGTCATTCAACCAGATACTTTCTACAGCCAACAAGCTCATGTTATTCATCTTCTACTATCCGCCCTCGGGTGGTCCTCAGTACTGCTTAGTCGAGATCTAGGTCAATACCTGCTGTGGGTTAACTACGGCACATCCTTGTTCTTCGAAGTACCTTTGCTCGTTTTAGGGGCTCTTGGGAGACCTAGCACGACTTCGGGCATCCTTTCGATTTCTTGTCAATCGCTCCGCCTTATAGCTCTTTTGCTACTTCCGCTTGGCACCGCTCGTCGAAGGTCGTCAATCTATGAGAATGGATCTTCTGAAGAAAGTCAACCTTTCCTTTCGGAACAATCCCGGGACGAAGCGGGTCCAAACAACTACGGAACCGAGGGGTCCAACGAGGCATCCTCTACAGAGCCCGCCAGCGAAGACACGAAAAACAAGGATGATGACGCTAGCATGAAGCGCCGTCGAGCCGAGAAACTTCGTGAGAAAGGAGGTTGGTGGGGTTATCTCAAAGATTTCGCCATCTTCATTCCATTGCTCGTCCCAAAAAATGACCGTCGGGTTCAGTTCTCCATCTTGTTATACTTCCTCAGCGTTGCTGGCAGAAGAGCGATGAACATCCTGATCCCCCGCCAACTTGGTATTATCACCGATTTGATTCTGGACAAACAAGCCCCCTACGGAGCTCTAGCCATGTGGCTGCTCCTCAGCTTGATAAACGACCAAGCTGGCTTGGGGTTGATCGATACGCTAGCCAGAATTCCAATCCAGCAGTTTTCCTACCGCCAAATCACCAACGCTGCTTTCAGCCACGTCATGAGCCTCTCACTAGAGTTTCACGCCGAAAGAGACTCGGCCGAGATCATGAAGGCCGTCCAGCAGGGGAGGTCACTCGGAGACCTGCTAGACATCGCAGTCATGAACTTTCTTCCCATGGTGGTAGATATGGTCATAGCACTCGGGTTCCTCTACTGGAAGTTCAACGCATACGTCTCTTTGACCGTTCTAATAGCATCCGTGGCATTCATCACGCTAGAAGTCTTCACTTCAAACCTCAACCTTGAGAACCGCCGTGCGTATAGTAAGGCTGAAAGAGAAGAGTCACGGATTATGCACCAGGCTATCCAGGGGTGGCAAACCGTCTCATACTTCAACATGTTCGGCTTCGAGAAACGTCGGTTCGGCCAAGCTGTGGACACGCAGCTGGCCGCAAACCGCAAGTACGCAGTTGGGGACGCTCTCATCCATGCACTCCTTGGAATAACGATTCCTGTAGCCTTCTTCGTCTTGGCGAGTCTAGTACTGTATGAAATCTCCCAGGGAAGAGCCTCGGCTGGCGACTTTGTATTGCTGTTGTCATACTGGGATTTTCTGGTCTATCCTATCCAGACTCTATCCTACTATTATCGGTACGTGATGAGGAATCTGGTCAACGCGGAACGTCTCCTCGACCTGTTGCAAACCAAGTCGGCTATTGTCGAGAAAGAGAACGCAACCGTCCTACGCGATGCAAAGGGCCATGTTGCCTTCGAGGATGTTGCTTTTTCCTATGACCCAAGGCGGCCAACGATCCGCGACCTCAACATCTCTGCCGTCCCGGGACAAACGATTGCCTTGGTTGGGGAGACTGGCGCAGGGAAGTCGACGATGATGAAACTCCTCTTGCGCTTCTACGACGTCACAGCGGGACGGATAACGATCGACGACCACGATATCCGCGACATCACCCTGAGCTCCCTTCGGGAGATGCTCGGCGTCGTCCCTCAAGACCCGTTGCTTTTCAACGCGACCGTGATGGAGAACTTGCGCTACGCGCGGCCTTTGGCGACGGACGAGGAGGTTTTCGACGCCTGCCGGGCCGCCGCGATCCATGACAAGATTCTCACGTTCCCCGACGGCTATGAGAGCAATGTTGGCGAACAAGGAGTGAAGCTGTCTGGCGGAGAGGTCCAGCGACTAGCTATCGCGCGCGTTTTTTTGAAGAACCCCCCGATTCTCATCCTGGACGAGGCCACGAGTGCAGTTGATACCAAGACAGAAGCGAGCATTCAGCATGCCTTGGAGGTCTTGAAGAGTGGACGGACGACATTGGTCATCGCACACAGACTTTCCACAATCGTCAACGCAAACAGGATACTAGTAATTCACGAGGGAAGGGTCGCGGAGAGCGGCACGCATAATGAACTGCTGACAAAGGGAGGGATTTACGACGACTTGTGGAGGAGACAAATTGGTGGTGGGTCATAGAGGGAGATGGCTTTGGTCTAACTCATCCTTAATCTTTAATGGGTGTAGACAGTATACACTAAGCAGCTTACGGATTACAGATCCATGATAGCATCAAGACGCCACCTGGTGGCCAGCCACTGATGCTGAAAACTTCTACCAAGAGTCCAGCGACATATCTTTTGATGGAATGATTCCTCAGGCTTTCAGCCCCATTTGGTTGGTGTCATATCCATTCGATTCGAGATACCTCTTGAATCGCACGTCTTCGTCTTCCAGGTGCTTAGGGGCCTGTATATTGCGTTAGCATGAAAGCTTTCTTTGAAATCACCGAGGGAAACTTACGTCCGGGATAAGGAACCAAACACAGAGGGTGCCCACCACTGAGATGCCGCTTCCGATAAGGAAGATGGCCCGTTGTCCCTCCAACCTGTCGTCGAAGCTCGCCAGCGCCGCGCCGAGCGCCGTCGTGCCGACCGCGGCACCGACCTTGCCAACGGCTGCCGCGAAGCCGAGGAAGTGTCCTCTGAGCGGCGTGGGGAAAGACTCGCTCGAGACGAGAAAGTTGCAATCGCCGGGTCCCACAGACAGAAAAGTCTGGAATAGACCATAGAGAGTGACGAAAAGCGGGAAGACGCTGTTGAGCTGGATCATGCTTCCGCCTATGGCGAACCCAAGGACAGAAACAACGCTCCACCCAAGAGCGTAAGTCTGGCGGCGTCCGATACGGTCCATCAAAAGGGCGCCGATGAAAGCACCCGGAAGAGCGAATGCGTTGATCAGAGCCGACCACCCGACAGACTCGATCATGGACTGCCTGGAAGAGAAGCCGGATACAAGCGTGGGTGCGAGCAAGTTGAAAGGGTAGACGACGGCGTCATAGAGGAACCACGCGCTGCAGCATCCAAGGAGCGGTCTCCAGTAAAACTTGATCGCCAGCCAGTATGGAATGTTCTTCTGGATCGCATGTTTCTGATACTGCTGCGAGTCGACAAGTCTCATCCGGAAAAAGAAGATGGCCAGGGGTAACTGTCGGAGTGTTAGCGCCAGTTGGAAATCAACGGAAGCTGGATATGGGATGCTGAACTCACAAAGATGCCGACGCCAAAACAGATGCGCCAGATTGCATCATGAGGTTCGCCGTTGTACGCCGCAATGACGATCAGGGAGACGATGCTAGACCCGACAAACCCAGAAATGATAGCGGCGTTGGTGGAAACGGCAACCAGCAGACCACGCCGCCTTCTCATTGCTTCGGTACTGTCGGCGCATTCCAAGGCTTGAGAAGTGCAAACTGTGTATTCGCCGCCTTGTGGAGAGTGAGTTTCGAGAGACCTTCATCCGAGGGTAGGGCTTGTGTCGTCAACCTACCAGCACCAACACCAGCGACGCCACGACCGATGACCATCATCCAGAACATGCCTTCAACGGTAACTCCGTGTGCTGCTGTCGCAATGACAATGCCCTGGTTCTATGTTAGCAATTTTCGACTTCTCTTTCGGCTACGGAATTTCAGTACTCACCATGACGAGAAACAGGGTGGTCATGATGATGCCCACTTTGCGACCGAATTTGTCGATGCAGAGTCCGAAAAGCAGCATACCAAAGATATCGCCGATCAAGATTGAGTTGGAGAGCCTAGTCTTGACTTCGTTCGTCATCTGTTTCGGGTAGCTAGAGAGAGCTTCAGCTTCATTCTGTCGTTGGCGGCTCGAAAGCATTGTCTCTGACTTACAGCTTCGTCAGAACAGTGTTCATGTACCCAATAATCTGGATGTTATAGCCGTCTGAAAACAAAGCCACGCCCTGAATAAGCACATCGAGCTTTCCCGCAGTTCTAATTGGAGCTTGTGGCTCTTGAGATGAGATTTCATCTTGCTCGGCAGACGAGAGAACCCTAACGTCAGTTTTCACTGCGTCGTCGGGGATAATGGAAGCTGCTTCTTCTCGAGGAATGGACTTCATGGCGGTGACGCTCTGTTGTATGACGAGCCCAGAACTACAGCAGAAAATGGCAAGCCCTTGGGCAAGTTATATGATGAAAATACATCCGTTCCTTGCAGGGCTAGCAAGTATATCTAAGGTAGTTGGTTGGCATGGATCTGGCAGCCATCTCCAGTCAACTTGTGGGTATGATTGCTGTACCAAGTCCACGGAACGCATGCAATAGCGGTAGGAGTAAGCCGCTACAATTCTCCACAAATCCTGCCGCAACCAGGTGTTTCCAAATTCAAAGCTTGGTAAGAAGATAATTTCACGAGATTATAGAAATATTGGCACGCATCTCGACCATTCCCCAAGCCGGATGAGACACGTGCGCGTATGCAGGGACATCATCAACGGTAGGTCCAGGTCAAGTTTTACGGAACCTGACCGAAGTACGGGCATCGCCGGCAAACAAACCCATGGAGGGTTGTGCTATGGTTGGCTCATAGGAGATTTTGAACGTTGATACATCCGACGGGATCCCGCGAGGATAAGCCTCTATCTATCTCTGAAGTCCGGGCTTCGGCACATCTTGCTAGTTTGCCGGTGGACCTCCGCTTTTGGAGGGAGGCCGTTATCAACCCACCACCCACGTGGCGGAATACGGTCATGCCAGACGTCAATCGGGGTGGGGTTCCATCCCGGAATCCACTTTGAGCTTTCGATAGCCTCAGAACCAGAAATCCCAAAGGAATATGCACGTGCCTGAACCATTGGAGGCTTTTTGGCTCCTTCGTATGTCGTGTTGTTGTTTTTGAGCCTCAACTCCACCCGGAAGCCTTGTCTGTCCGGTCCTCGGAGTGAACCAACAATTCGGAAACCAAGCCGTTATAGTATCGCCTTAAGTTCTAACCATTTACTTTCCTAAGTCATGTAACAACATCTTCCAACATGGCGGTTTATGGCATCTTGGAAGCCATTTTAGCCGTTGCAACTCTGACTTTAAGGGCCACTACCATATTGTTTACCAGATTCGTAAGTCTAATAATCAGGTAGATTCCCATTGCTTGCTGACCTTTCATTAGCACCCACTTGGGAGGCGGTATCTGAATCGTATTTATGGGAGTGTGGTGTTATACCTGTCGTGCCTCTTCGTAAAAGCTATTTTGCCATCACCGTCGATTGGGTCTCCAAAGAAGCATCATCCAGGCTTACTGCTACTTCTCGGTTGGATTGACCGAGCTTCGCCGATTGCAAGCTCCATTACCGTATTCCTAAACTTCCTGTCATTAGCCGCCGTGTGGGACTTCCTATACAGGGGGCATCTGCTTCATCACAGCAACGATCTGTCGTTCTCCCGAGTCGGATATGTTGACGAATCCACGGCAAGGATCGTCGCGCGCCACAACTGGTCTCCTATCACGTACGTTGAGATCAGATGGGGCCCTTCTGGAACTGGGGAAGCCCAGGTGAAATCACAGACAATCCTTCTTGATGCCTCGAACGACTATGTGGGGACATTTCTGCTCGACGGCCTGCAGCCTGGCACGCAATATGCCTACACCACCAACGTCAGCCACTCGGGCAGTTTCAAAACCGCGGAAACATCAGCGAAGCGTTGGAGTCTCATCTCAACCAGCTGCATCAAGCCGTTTTATCCATATAACCCACTGAGCCATGGTCTGCAGATCAGGGGCTTGGAGCATCTTGATCAGTATCTCTCAGCAAGCCCGGCCGACATGATGCTCTTTCTCGGCGACTTTATCTACATCGACTTGCCTGTGGCTCATGGTTGGACGAAGGAGCATTACACCACTGCTTACCGCCAAGTATACGCCTCACCAAGCTGGTCATCAGCCCTGCGTTCTTTACCATGGCTGCACGTCTATGACGACCACGAGATCATTAACGACTGGGCTGCGAACGAGACGGGCCTGTACAAGTCTGCAATGCAGCCATTCTGGGCATATCACGGGCATGCTAACCCTCCTTCACAATATGGTGCGGGCGCTACATACTACACATTTCGTCGAGGGGACATTTCATTCTTCGTCCTGGACACGCGGCGCTATCGGTCTTCCGAGTCCTTGGAAGACGGTCCCAACAAAACCATGCTTGGGAGAACCCAGCTTACCGACCTCGAAGACTGGCTAGAGACCGAAAAGTCTTGGAAGGTGGTCGTGAGCAGTGTGCCTTTTACCCGGAATTGGAGGGGTCCTGATGCGGCTGATAGCTGGTCTGGATACCTGTGGGAACGAGACATTGTCTTGGATATGATGAGACAGACAGACGGCGTTATTATCCTGAGTGGGGTGAGTGTCTCTGATTCATTGAAACTGATGAGATGCTATATTAGCGGCCATTAACCAGGTTTCCCCCCCTAGGACCGTCATGAACATGCGACAACAGTCTTTCCGCCCAACGAAAAGGGTGGAAAGTCGGTCATCGAATTCTCCACGTCTCCCTTGAATCAGTTCTTTGAGCCATTCGATAGGTTCCACAAGCAAATCGAGGAAACAGACGTTTCTGTGTATTCCCATCCGCGGGGGAATTCCAAGTTTGGAAAAGTCTCTTTCGATACCGCAACGCCCAATCATTTGAGGGTGGAATACGATCTCGTTGTTGATGGAAAGAAGGTCTGGAACTACCTGTGGGAGTACAGGAGGTAACATGGCCCGCTGGCTGGTAACCTAGACAGTAATTTCAAAGTGGCGCTTCGTGCTAGGCATACACATGAGGAAGGGCAATCGACATAACAGTTGTTAGACTTTTCAAGTCTGAAGTTGATGTGTGCAATAGCTGCCTTGCTCGCTATGTGAACCATGTTCTGGTCGGAATCGCCGTTCCTCCACGATGTCTTCCCCCTTTTCCTGTTTCCCGAGCAAACTAAACCCAGATCCCAAAACGCCAAACTGCCATCTCAAGCTCTCCCAAACTCCCGGTCGCTATTCCCTAGGTCGCATGTCTCAAAGCATGCCAGAATCGAAGTTGATTTGAAGTGTAGTGGCGCAACCGAGTGACGCCGGCTGTTTCGTCGTCCGACTCGAAGCCGCGTGTGACCAACGGCCGACTTGCCCGTAGTCGGCTACAGGTTGCTGGATGTCGCGCTTGGCGTTGATGCGGGTTAAACGACAGGCTGCAGGACGTCGGCTGCGGGGTTGTAGTTGACCTCGTCGCGCTCGATGTTGCCGTGGACACCGGCTCTCGCGTTCATGTTGTACTCGTGGCGAATGATGTTGTTGATCCTGTTCAGCGGAGTGATTGCTGCCTGCGTGGCTCCGAAAAGGGCCGCAGCAATGATGTAGGCGACTGTTGCCTTCATTTTGTGTGCGTAATGGTTTGGTATGTGTAGATGGTCACTCCGTCTCGGGCTTTTGAAAAGCGTAGCTGTTCGAGGTCAACTCGAAGATGGCGGGAGGGAAGAATCAGAGGCCTGATGTCACGAACGCAAGACGCAAAACACTTTGCCAGACGCAGCTTGAGGGGTTCGAGGGACTTAAGAAGAGCGCGCCGGCACGGCGGCAGATCAGCGCATTGTGTGAGATTGGACGTTTTCAGTCATTGATCAAACCTTGGCTGTCTTGGAGTGGAGCCAATGCGTATGTGAGATTCCGATCATCAGACGGCCAGCGCAAGGGGAGGTGGGAACGGGATCGTCCACACTGACTCGCCAAAGGGGGGGGCCATGCAGCGAAACAGCCCTGCAGTGAAGTGAGTGTTTCTTTTGCCTCCTCTCCCTGCTTCCAAGCGTGCCGTCTGCCCGCGCGGGGTCTTTGAGTAGGCAGACAGAATACGGTTGATAGGGGATAAATGTGCCAGCTTATCGCGATGCCCAGGTGCCAGGGATGGCGTGACGTGACTCTGCCCAATTTGGCTCAAGATTACGGCCACTGTTTCAAGTAGGTCAAGATGCACGCGGCTGCTGACGTCGAAAGGCATGGGTCTCTCGGCCGATGTGACATGGTTTTGTAAATTTGTAACCCGCCCGTTCCGTGTAAATCCTCTTCGTCAGCTGAACTGCCATGTGAAGTGCTAGGTATCCGTACTCCCTGAAGAACCTACTTTATTTGGATCGACAGAAGAAACCAATGACCTGCCTGTCCGGTCAAACCCTGCCGTTTTTGATCTTCGAGGAGGGGGGCCGTGTGGTCAAGCTCAGCGGACTGGTTTATGCTTACATGTCCAATAAGTCAACTGCGAAGAAAACAAATCTCGGCAGTTTTGCGGTCTTGTGAGTTGCAACCGAGTGCAGATAAGACAGCGCACGCTACACTCGCATGTTTGATTAGTAGCTATTTGATAAGTAGCTACTAGCAAGTGCCAGTCGGTCGGAGAAGCAAATGTAGACCAACCCACACCTCCGCGCACGCCGACTCAGACAACAAGCACGCCTTCGACCTGATCCAGGTTACAATCATCATCAGTCAACAACCATCAATCAAAGCCAGTATTTAATTGATGGATCTAATTTAAAGGATCGGAGGCCTGTGTATCTGATATCGCAGCTTTCACGGGATGAACAGCTCTTTTGGGAGCTTAAATGGTTGCCATTGTGAAACGGAGCTTGCTTTTTCGACTGGGTTAGCTTGCTTCTAACTAGAGCTACGCCAATAGTGCACAAGGTTGTCTCTGTGATGTTTGTCCATCTCGGCTCAAGAAGAAATCCGCTATGAAACACACAAACTTGCTTGGTTCGGCTGCAGCGAAAATACAGGACCCATGTATTACGACCCACGTCCGTGATGTATTCCACAGCGCCCACAAGTATGAAATTAGGCAAGTTATGGTGCATATCTCTGTATTTCTTCATTCCACCGACCGTGCTGCCTCCACTTGGTGCAGCCGATGAAGATACCATGGCACCGGGTGGTTGGCTGCAGGCCATGAAACCACACCAAACAAGTATCCACAGCTTTGAGCGTTACAAGGCCGGCATTGACAATATATTATAGAAGCAAGATGTAAACGAACTTATGGCAAGTAAAAGGCAGAATCTATGGGAAAAGCCCAGCATTACAGTCAAAAGAATCAAGTGTTGTATTACTAGTGAGGTCCTTGCGCACGAGGCGCTTTGGAGACGCACATAATAGGCATTTACTATTCATCTCGTCTTGGATGATGCTTACAGCGAGTCAGCGCACAAAGTTGGATCAAACAGGGATGACAGTGATGTGCGCGGATGTTGACCCGAAGATCCCAGCATACCGGTAGATGTATACATGTATTTATCATATCACAAAAGGTGACTAAATAAGCGGCCGTTTGTCTGCAAAGATTTAGGATGCCCTGAAATCACATATATAAGCAGAAGAATATTGATTAACTGCTCTTGCACATTGAACCATAATCCATTAATGAAGCAAGTAACTGGAAACATACACTCATAGCAGTGTCGTAGAATACGCATTATATTTTAGTCCGGTGCAGTGGGATAGGTGGCAATAAGTTGAAACCCTGCACTGCTCTCAATCCAACGGTCGTTCCCATCATTGATATTTTGAAACCATCACATTCATTTGTCTCCATTCTTTCAGCCTGCTATCAATCGGTTCAGCCATAGAGTACAGGATTTACCCTGAAGAAGTTTGGCTCATGACATCCACCATGCTTCTGGGGGAAGACTTTCAGAGGCCATGCACGACCACGTCATTTCAATCAGCAGGCAGTGGGAGGCGCGAACTCATAGCACGAAGAACCACTGCAGCACCAAGCCCAGCCATCGCGACACACGGTATCCTGCGGTTGACAGCCTGCAGCCTGACGAGCTTGGACTGCATCAGCGGCCGCAAAGGCAACCGAGGCCACGGCAACAAGAAGGGAAAAGCTGATCCTGACCATTTTGGTGTTTTATTGCTTGGAAAGTTAGCTCTGTTACAACAAAAAGTAAAAAGAAATTTAGGTGAACATACGAGCGTAAATATTTTGGGACGTTGAGACCTATAGTAGCCCGGGCTTGCCGTTGTGGTAGACCTGGTTTCTGACTTGTGAACTGGTGGTTCCTCGAGGCACGTTCAAGCCACTTACCAAGTTTGGGTATCGTGATGTCAAGGACTTTTGAAATAAGAAGGAGAGCGCAAAAATGCAGACATGGAGGATCTTTTATAGGTTGTAGACAATCAGGTTCCGGCTTACTTGAGATCTTGGTATTGTGCGAACTTGGCTTATCCAGGAAGGTGTCTACTGAAGGATCACACGATTAGCCTTGGCGACACAATCTAATGATGTCAGCGTATAGGTGTCTGCAATTTCTGCATCCTACAGGCAAGGTTCGTTCCGGTGCGGTCGCCCAGATGGGAAGATTGTTGCTCTGTCTGGACTTGGTTGGGAAGAAGGATCCCGATAAGTGACTAGGATGACAACCAGCACGACTGGGATAGAATTAGGCAACAACATTCACTACAATCAATCACTGTCTTCTGGTGTTTTAACCCAGCAATAAATTCCTGATTAGCACTTAGCCAGTGCAATGGGCCAACTCATGAGCCTCAGCAACGCCGTGCAATCGCTGGATAGGAGTAAAACGGAAGGGAAAGGAGGAAGCTTGCCATTCATGAAAGTATTCCTAAGGAAGATAGATCTCGAACCAGACTTCGTAGAGCAGAAAGCTATGAGTTTCAAGCTCTTGATTAACCATACTTAGCGTTTCTATCACATATGCTATTCTCTATACCAACAGCGCCTATCATGGATCTTGGCATCATGCGGTGTGATAGCAAAATTGTCGGTCGGGAGAGAATGTTGGCTTTTTAGAGGCACCGTGGCTAGCTGATGGGTAGCCGGTTGAAAGTATCGAATTGATTAACGAAAAGGAGGAAACCTCCTATGTGCCTGATTCGTAGGTAGCCAGTCTCTCGTATCGATCTTCAGCCCTCTTTTCCTCGTCTCTCCGATGGAGGTCATTCAGGTATCCCTTGAAGTCTTTTGACAGCTCAACCACGGCTCGCAAGTGATTGTCTGTCACCATTATTCTTCCCTCGCCATCCTTCTCGTTGTCGTACTCAGCAAGCGCGACAGCTGTTTGGAATGCTACAGGGCAATCAGTACTGGTTCGAATCATTGCCTGACCATGTAATCAAATCGGAAAACGGAAATACCGACCGTTTCTAATCTCTCTCCCATTCCACTTGATCCCATGCTTCCTAGTCGATGCGATATACTCTTTGGCGTCAATTGTCATGCGCATGGTGTCTCCTCTCTCGCGAGCAAGCTTGTCGATGAACGTTTTCCACACCCGTTGCCGCTCGTCGTCTGTGAAGTCGGGGTAGTACAGCTGC
This sequence comes from Colletotrichum zoysiae, assembly GCA_030867305.1. Lineage (NCBI taxonomy): Eukaryota > Fungi > Ascomycota > Sordariomycetes > Glomerellales > Glomerellaceae > Colletotrichum > Colletotrichum zoysiae. The sequence goes on along the minus strand of MU842932.1, from coordinate 83,276 downwards.
ACGTGTATGCGGGAGATGAAAGCGTCGTCAAATGACCCAACTCTGTTGGTTGTGAGGAATAGGATGCCGTCATAGAATTCCAGAGCTCGCAAAAACCCTTTAACGGATAGACTTGATTAGGTTCTTGGCTCTATACTTGCGGATGTTGCTTGCAAAACGGGGGGCTTCTTCCTTACCGGCGACCAAGCTGTTCCTCGTAAGGTCTGACGTCGTCCTTCTTTCCATAAAGACATCGGCTTCATCGATCACTAGTACAGCACCCCAGCTCATGGCCCTCTTGAAGTTGGAGGTAAGGTTGTATTCCACTTGCTTGGGATCTGTGCCGACGTCGCTGCTTGTCAATACCATGAGAGGGCGACAAGTGAACTCAGCGATGCACTCTGATCACCGTCGTTAGTTATGTAATTGAGATACCCAGAGAGACAATATATCGCACTTACCAGCCGTGCAAGTTTTGCCAACTCCTGGCTTACCATGCAACAGAAATATCAGTCCGGTTCCTTTGCCACGAACAAAGTCTGCGCTCCATTTGGTATCTTTTATCCCTTCGCCATGCTTGTTGACTCTGGCAAAGCTCTTGGACAGAGCCTTGAGTGTTGTCAAACGTTGTTCGCTCATCACCAAGTGGCTGATCATATTTTCGTCGAATCGAGGCTGTTCAAGGTTTTTGATGTGAACATACTCTGGCCACACAATTAACGTCAGGATTCTTCGAACTAATAGGTCTTGATCGCTTACCCCACGTTCGAGTCCTGAACACATACGCCATCACAGCCGAGGGACACAGAAGGGCCTCATGGTTGGTCGGCCCTCTTTGGATGATGGAGCCACCACCAAATGTACTGAACAAAGGGGAAATCTTCAGGCCGAGAGATTGTTTGCGGCTTTCGCAGATTTCGCATGTGCATTCTGTGGACCAGTTTCGCAAATCGTCTGTGCCCATCGGCGATAGGGTCTCCTCTGGACGTGTTGCGTAGTAGCCATCAAAATCGACCATTGCTAAACCCTCAATCTGGAGATATTATACTTCAGCATTACTGACATACTTGGTGGTCGGTAAAGAGTGACCTACACTGTTGAAAGGGAAGCGAGCCGCCTTGCCTTTATGATGGAAACATTGCCTTTCGACCATTGCAGCAAACCTTTTGCCATTCTCAATCAGCTCAGCCACATCTTCGTCATCCAGATAGGATTCGTCAAGGGTGGGATCAAAGAACTTGGTCTCCTCGCCGGCCTCGAAATCGTTTCGCTCGCCATCAAAACTGGACCATGTCACTGTACCCGACCAGATACGTTCGATGTCTTCGCCGTCATAGTCCATGTACCATCGCCTCACTGACCATTCTTTTGGAGGGTTCTCAAACACACCTCCTGATACGGAGTGCACCACCGTAGCATCCCACTCGCCCGTTCTAATTCGGTCCAAAACGGTAATGCCCGGTTTGTACGCAACCCACCGCCATTCGAATGTTGCAAACCCTCTTTTGTTCCGCTCTTGCTCTTGCCTTACGCTTGGCATAACCTCATCATCCAGGAAACCTAGTAGGATCCCCAGATGCTCTGCTGCATCCTTCTCTCGATCGCATAATTCTTGTGGGGGTTTCGTCAGACAGTCCTGGCGGAACTGTTGCAGTTCGTTGTAGTGGTGGACCAAGACTGGGTACGGCTTTTGAACAATAATCGACTCCCCGGAGAAGTCCTGGCCGGGGTAGTATCGTACGACTGACTGTAGGGCATTGATGATGGCTATCGAGTGGATGCGGATATGGTGTGTCGGCAATGCTTGAGAAGTCATTGGTTTCGACGAGTCCGGATCCGGTGAGTGTGTCGAAACTTTGTAGGATGTGATTGACTCGAATATGGGTCCGTCAGTCTTCTGCTCTTTGGGCTCATTGCCCTTTTCGTAAGGCCGTTCGGAAATCAAGTCGCCAGTCCAACGGTTGCGATATTCCAAACGGTACCCAATCCAGGCTGTCTTGGCCTCTCTCGGTTCTTCATTGTCACTTTGGCCAATGACATTCTCTCTGGAACTCTTCGGCTGAACTTCATGTTCCTGGGAAACCATGACTTCAAGGCGAGAATTGTCAGATGCCCCAGGCTCTGCTCTTCCGCGAGTTTGTTTTTCAAGCTGAGGGATCGTATCGACAATTGCTTGAGCTGCCATTGTTGTCGATGCAGAGCTTGTTAAGGGATTATTGTGACATACCACGTTGAAAGATTTTAAGCACAATACGCAGTGCCTCCTCATATTCCCTCCGGAAAGCAACCAATAAGGACATGACACGATTATCGCCGTGCTACCTTGGCTTTCTATCAGAATGGTATAATCACGCAGCATCATATGCAGCTAGTGATGCAGTCATAGAAATCGCTTGCAATGGGCGAATAATAAGATGCATACATCGTCATATATTGAATCTGACTGAAACTACATAAAATCAGTGGCAAACCCGCAACCCGGAAGGGTAAAAGGCTTGATCAGGGCGAATAACCGTAATACAGTCTTGGGCCGAAAACTAGAAGACGCAAATTCGCCCGCGTTCGTGTATGAAGGTACCTACCCAACTCTCAGATCTTTTCATTTCAAATCGGAGATATGGAGGCAAACGATATCAGAGATTCGAGGCTTCTCGTGCGCCTCTATAGTTTCGATGCGGAAGGGCGCAATCCTCCTGGGAGCGATGCGCATGCGCTAGCTCGGGTCTTGACAGAAGGACAGGAAAGTAGAAACACGGCAATAGATCCTTGGCGGCGATTTTTTGAGCCCCAAGACCAAAGTGAGGATAGGTTAGTGGAAAGCCAACATCCTTCCCGTGCAGCCATTACTGGTATCGTATACTGACCAGCTGATCTCTCAGCAACGGTCTCGTTAACACAACCCTGAACGTTGAGACAGCGGCTCTGAGAAAGAAGTGGTTGGATTTTAGAGACTCTTGTTCCGAAGCAGAACGCCTGGACTTGTCAATGTCGCAGCCGACCATGAAAGGTGTCGTCGACACCGTTCAGGCTATCCAAAAGTCTTGGGAACTGCGACGCCAAAACGGTCGGTTGAACAAGGCAAAGAGACTATTCCATAAATTCTGCGACACACTCAACTCACATCAGCTGATGATGACTGTGCTGCCCTCCGGAAACGAGTACGTCTCGATTTTTACCGGGGCCTTGAACGTCATCATCCATGTAAGTCCACTGCCGAAGACCACATAGCGATGGAGTTCCGGGCTGATAGAGATTTCTACTGTACAAAGGCAAGCGCCAACCACGAGAAAGTGGTGGAGGGGCTTTCGGGTTCCCTTTCCGCAATCGGCGAATACGTGAGTGATTGCGCAATTGACCAGGAGCTGTTTCGAACCGAGGACATGCAGAAGCTTATCGCCGACTTGTATTCTCACATCTTCCTCTTCTTGACGACCATGATGGACTGGATGATGAAGAAAAGACGCCGACGTCTCCTTGACTCATTCAACGAAGACTTGCCCACCGTTTTCGAGGATGATATGGAGAAAATAAAAACGATAACGAAACGAATCCGCAGCCTAGCAGAACAAAGCTCACGAGCAGAGGCGCGGTCCGCAAGATTGACTTTGGAAGAACTCGCAAGAGACGTCCGCGTCGGTCTCGAGGGCGAAAAACGACACCAAGCTGAGATGAGACATCACGCCGAGGGGATAAAAAGAGATCAGCAGCGAAATGCCAATAATTGGAGCTTCGAGAAGCGGCAGCAGCTTGCCGACAGCATCGTGGATCTACTCGAGGACAGAGCCATGGGCTGGTTAGAAAAGGCCCGCGGCATGCACGATATGTCAAGGCAACCATCTCTCGACCCAACTGTGGCATTGTCACGTATGCAGCCAAGCATGAAAGGTATCAGAACGATCAATTGCAAGTTTTCGTAACCTCGTAGCTGACTATTCGCATCCTTAGCTACCTACACTTCTGAAGAAGTAGCTTTGAACTCACGGTTCTTGGAGGATTACTTCGACAGAGACAGGGTTCGCTTACCTGCCGATTCGTTCAGTCCCGTCATGGTCAGCCCGGAAGTTCTAAGGAACATCAGTGAATGGGCGAAAGCGCCAGCGCTCAACTTATTATGGCTCGATAGCGAGCCCATGCAATGCGATGACTTCGACAACCCGATTACGATGGTGGCTGCCAAAGTCATTTCTCTGGCAGAGCAATCGCGAACGCCTGTAATGTCGCACTTTTGTGAGCTCCGGCGGGGCCAGGAGCTGCGTCTTGGGAATGGCAGCAAAGAAGAACAATCTTTGGTTGGTCTAGTCTACTCGCTTATTAGGCAGTTGGTGGAACTTTTGCCGCCCGTCTTCGAAGCGTCCTCGAATTTCTCGGCCGAAAAGTTCGATTCCCTTGACGGCACCATCCAATGTTTGCATGCAGCCCTTTCTACACTGACCGACCTCGCGGGTTTGATGCCTGGTCCTGTCTTTTGTATCATAGATGGGTTTCATTGGCTGAACGATAGAAGTACAGACAATTGCCTCTCTGAGTTTGTTCGCGTCTTGCGAGGGGGCCCATTGAAGGTGCTTCTATCGACCACTGGAAGGTCGGTAGTTTTACGAACTGAGATACCGAGGTCGGAAACACTGTACGTAAGCAACATGGAAACTCTTCGACGAGGTGTTGCAATAGACAGACATAACCTCAGTGGCCAATGTTAGCGGTATTCAAACTCAGTTGACAGAAGCTCAACTGAAGAAATTAACATGTTTTAATAAGTCTAATTTTTAGCCTGTCCTAAAACCTCTTTCTTGTTTCCTTGTGTCCCGATTGGTTAAGAGACAGAAGGGGGCAAGGTATATTGCACTTTCTTAGATCAACTTGTCTTCGCAGACAGTTATTAACAAAACCAAAGAGCCTGGAAGCAGTTCTAGCACCCAGGGGCTAGGAGGTGCGTAGTAGACGTGATTGGCTGCGCCCTATGGCACAACCACAGCAATCATTCCATGGCACAAAGGATCTAGCGGCGGTCCTGTTTCCCTTGCAGAGCTTAGTGGCGCGGATAGGCGAACATGGGAAGTTGTGGAGGTCCGCTCAGCTACGTAACCATACGGGGAGATCAGCAGTGGTGTGGCTCAGTAAGCGAGAGCAATGAATGGATCGCTTAGCAGGAGATTTAAAACTGCTCGACCTTGACTATTGGATCGTGAACTGTTCAGGTAGTAGCACTTTCAAGCCTCGCAACACTGGCGGCACAATGCGAACTATAACTCTAGTGTCACCGTTTGCCTTCTTGGCACTCCTCGGAGACTTGGCTATAGGATCACCGATTCGAGGTGAAAACATATCAAGCTTCCTTACGGCAGAGACCTCAAACGGGCCTATTACGGGCCACCTGGCTCCGAACAGCTCCAATGTGGCAGAGTATCTTGGAATTCCATACGTCAAGCCTCCTGTCGGCAGCTTGCGATTTGCTCCGCCGGAGCCGTTGACCGGTAACAGGCCTTTTAACGCGTCCAAGTTTGGCTTCGATTGCCCTCTTTCCCCCTCACGCCAGATCGACTATCCAGACATGACGCCCCAGGCACAGCGGATCATCAACTACTTCGCATCATCGGCCGGGACGCCGCAAAGCGAAGACTGTCTAACGTTGAATATCTGGGCCAGACGATCCACAAACAGAACTTCGTCTTACGGGAACCCTGTCATCGTTTTCTTCTACGGCGGGCGTGAGTACTTTTGTCAAAGACACCAGAAAGAGATACAAAGGTTCTGACACAAGGCTACATAGGCTTCGCAATTGGAAACACAAACAGTCCTTTCTACAACGGGAAATATTTTGCGGCGGCCCAGGACGTCGTGGTCGTCAGTGTCAACTATCGAATCAACATTTTCGGCTTCCCCGGAGCTCCAGGTCAACCCCAGAACCTTGGCTTAAGAGACCAGCGAGCAGCTGTGGAATGGGTCCGCGATAATATCGCTGGCTTCGGCGGGGACCCCAGCAAGATCACCATCGCAGGCCAGTCCTCTGGCGGCGTCGCCGTTGACTACTGGTCCTATGCCTACACGGAGGATCCGATCGTCACTGGTCTAATCGCGCCTTCAGGCAACGCCTTCAGCTTCCCGCTTAACAGCCCGGGAGTGCCGGAGCGAAATTGGAACTCAATCGTAGCGGCAGTCAACTGCTCGAATGCCACTGATGTGATGAGCTGTATGCGCACACGGAAGTGGGAAGACATCAAAACTGCTGCGGCTGCTGTACGCCCAACGTCAAGCAGCAGCGTCCTCCGAGGCATCCCGCCGTTTTATCCTATGGTTGATGATGAGATTGTGTTCCCGGATTATGTGTCTTTGACGAGGGCCGGAAACTTTTCAAATTTGGTATGTCTCAGATTTTCCACCCAATATCTCGTGAAGAGCTGAAGTTAACGTTGTAGCCTGTTCTATTTGGAAACAACAACAACGAGGACGGTTACTATAGAATACCCGCCTATGGCAATGGTGTTATACCAACTTCAGATCAGGTTGCATCCTTCCTGCTCGAGTCCTTCACCTGCCCAAACTCCTACCAAGCAAAAGCTCGTAGTGAGCAAGGGATCTCGACATGGGTCTATCGCTACTTTGGCGACTGGGACAATACCAGATTGTTTCCAACTAGCGGTGCATATCACGGTGTCGATTTACACATGATATTCGGTGCATCAGAAGATGTGAGCGGCATCGCGCCATCGGACCCTCAGAGGCAGACTACTGTACTCATGCAAAAGGTCTGGGCTACATTCGCCAACGACCCAACTGAAGGACTGAGCTCCGTGGTCGGCTGGCCGAGGTTCGACCCAAGCGAGGAGTCTCTGATTCTGCTCGCATATGAGAACAATCCCGAGCCTCGGTTCGTGAAGCCGGAAGCTTATGATGCGCCCTGCTCGACAATCACGCTCGGAGCTCTTGCCACACCGGCCTCCGCTTGATGGGTCAAGACAATAACAACACATATAAGTAGATGAGGTTGCACTTGGTTGAAGCAAGATACAGACTGCTGCTTCGGAAGTTGCCCCTCGCCTTCAATACTTCCCAGGAGCGGATGCAAAAAGGTAGATAGCAGTTCCTATGCTTGTTCTCCGGTCTCTTAAACTTTTGCGCCCTCTGCTCTGACAAATGTTGAATGAGGTACTTTTGCAACTATTTAGTACTTGGTTGTATTTCAAATATCAGTTTAGTTCATCGAACAGAGGCTTATGCCAGTTCGCGATTCATCGCTCAGTCCCTATGCCCCGAGAAACTCATATGCCATTCTAGTCATATCCACACATAATTCATCAACCTCTATACTCTTTTTATCAGAGAAGACACTGCATCTCCCTCTCTAAAGGCTCCAGGACTCGCTCTTCAACTGTCTTTGAAAACTCGAAGTTACAGAGTGATGCAGTGGGGTCAAGATAACACTGCAAACAGTAGGTGATTGCTTTCGTAAAGGCCAAAGTCAAATTGCCCTGGTTCACCTGCGTTTCAAGCGACCTCTGAGCTGTCAATAGATCCGCCCCTACCGCAAAAGTTCCCTCGCGTCCCAAGTGCCGCTGCTCGCGAGGGCTCTCCATAGGCTTGCCGACATTAATCTCCAGAAGCATGACGGCCAGGGATAGCAGATTCAGTCTGTCTAGCTGATTCTCTAATTCGGGCTTTGCCGGTTTTTCATCTGCTTGAATGCGATGTTAGACTGAGTTAAATCAGGGGCTCTGCAGAATGATTACTTATAACGTACCTACTGTAGGATATTTCCTGGTCAGATACGGATGGCGAACATCTATTGAGCCGTTCCCTGCACTTCCCGGTCGCAGAAACATAACATCCTCCCGGCTCCACGGTTGACGGAGCCATGGGGTTTCGCTGAGCTGCAGCACGGAACAAACCAAGGTAATAGCCAGGCTGTAAATTTCTAAAAAGGATAGATTCTGCTTGAGTCTTGGCAAATACTCGCCGAGCGACACGCCATTAGTAACCAGATCGCACGGTGGGCTTTGCACTTTGCAGAGCCCGCTCAGCTCGTCGGATGAGTCGAGGTTGAACCCCACGAACGGGTGTGCAGCGGCCTGGATTTTCGAACAAATTTCGGTAACTCTTTGGATTGATACAAGATCATGTCCTGGTTTGGCTTGAGAATCAGGAACCGAGATTGTAATCTTTGGTAGCCCGGGTCGGATGCTTGTTCCCAATCTTAGTCAGTTAGCCTCTTGAGAGTAGAAAGTCAGACCACATACCAAGGACCAGAGCCAGCTGTGTCATCCAGGTTAAATTCAGTATTAAGCCAAGTCATAGCCGACTCCCTCCAGATTGACAGGCCGAAACAGTTCATTGCGTTGACCGCCTGGAGTGAAGCTTTCCCTGTCCGCCTCCTGCGCCGCACTAGTCTCTCCTCTAGAAGCAGCCCGACTTCATGGGCGCCGTGCTTTCGGCACCAACTACGCGACAGTACTCGGTGAATTCTAGAAGCGTTTTGTTTGATTGTTTGTAGCGGTGGTTCAAACCGGATCCGGATGCGCGACCCTGGCGAGTCGCTTTCCACATTGTCCTGCAGTTTCGCGGCCTTCTCAACGAACCCGTATAGTCTATCGTTACACCCTTCGAGCTGTTCCAGCATGTCATTCATGGCTCGTCGCTTTATGGTAAAAGCGACGCGCTTACGGAAATAGAACTTTTGCCGAAAGATAGGCGTCGCGGAAACCGGGGGATTAGAGAAAACGATCGCTTCCAGTCCCTCCTGTGTAACCTGTCAAGACCCAAGACTGTCAGCTCAAGTTGCCCAAAGTAGTGCTACATTAACTCGCCGACCTTATCAGAACCGTTGATGTTGAGGTTTGCGGCGACAGTAACCATGATATCAGCGATTTCCTGTATCGTGCTAAAGGCCGGCTGGTACGCGCTGCCTAGTTTCTCACGGAGGTCCCTAACGAGCCATTCGCTCTTCCAGTCGTCGCTCTGCGGATTACTTATCATGTCGACGAGATCCTCGTTTCTTACGACTTGCTTCAGCAACAGGCGCATATTCTGCTCATATGTTGTGTGTCCCATCAGTAGGCGTCGGGTTACTTTGGACAGCTGACCCTTCCATTTGACGAAGGCTACCGTGGGCTCCACGAAGTCCTCATAATGCTCGATTGCCGATATCAGGAGGGGAACGGCACCCAAGACTAGGCCAGCGATTTCCGCCATAGTCTAAACCTTTCCTACGGTTCTCTCCCGCTGGCGGTAAGGGTGATGCTGAGATGTGGGCATATCACGAACGCATCGTTGGGCGCGTGCGGGGGATATTTGTCCTTCGTCACTTATGGTTAGCGTCCTGCACGTCAGCCTGATGGTGTCACACACTTGGAATCCATTTTATGCCTCATGCGCCTCATTCTATTCGTCACAAATAGCCTGTGATACTATATCGCTGACCTCAAAACCAGACTGCAGAAAAGAATCTCTCGACTTGGTCGAATGGCAACCAAGATCCCCCATAATGACAGCATGGAAACACCCTTTGCCTTCCAGCTGGTAGCGTCCAGCAAGTTGTGTCTCAGGGCTTTGGACCAGCTCTCATCGTCACTGGAAGTGGCCGAAAGCAAACACAAATCTCACATGCCACCTCAAACACTGAAAAATCAACGAGACCGGTTTAAGATTTGGGCCGGTAATCTCGGCGCGCTCCAGGAAGGGCGAGCGTCGCTAGACTTTCGTCTTCAGGAGTCAACTCTTATGAAATCAGCTGTTCATAAACTTCTTGAGCAGTTGGAGAAGACGGCGACAAAAAGTATGTCAGACAGCGCTGGCTGCGATGGTGATATGGCCCTGACTGTGTACAATAGGTATCGAAGTGGTTCGCGGTTCCAGAAAGCCACTCGAAGAGTCTTTGACTTCGGACGACGAACAGGAAAACTTGTGGAGAGATTCCGACGACGACAGCAGCTCAGATGATGAAGACGGCATTGACACACGAACGGAGTTGGGTCAAAATAATGTCGCAATCAGACAGATTGTCTCGGACCTGTTCAAGCTTTCCTTCAAAATCAGAAACCCGGCAACGCGGTCCGTCGGACAATCCGTGATAAAGCCGCTTCTCTTCAAGCAAAGATGCCATGCCGACGACACAACAACCGTCGACTTTCTGTCTTGTTTTGAAAGTTTCGATCGCGGTTATATTGAAGAGGCGTTTCGTGAGCTGCGGCGCGCTGTTCACGGAAGACCTAGACTAGAAGATACATATTCTGCGTATGATACTCAAGCCGAAAGCAACGCTGATGAAACAAGCCCGACGACCACAGCTTCTGATGGGCCAATTCCTGCGCCAGGAGAGATGCAACGCGACTTCTTGATCGACCGCTGGAGCAGGTCCCTGACGAATCGCCGCCGGTACTTTGCTTACTGGAAGAATCATGCTATGAAGCTCTCCAGGGAAGACAAAGACAAGGAACCCGACGTGGTCGAATCCGAACTAGAAGGCCGGATAAAGCCACAGTCTGCTGCTATGCCAGAACCGATTACTGCTCTCGTGGCTACTGCCGTGACTCCAGCGGCGGCGGCTTCGAGTCTGAAGGGAAAGAGTATCCATTCCGGAACTGAAGTTACGAAATACGATCGAAAGCTGGACGATGAAATTGACGCCTCTTCGGTGGTATCATACGCGTCGACAGCATACGGTATTGATGACACCATTGCAGACCTACCCCAAGCTCCCCCGGTTAAGCCATTCCAGACCGAGTTCCAGTGTCCGTACTGTTGGGTCATCTGTCCAGCGCGTGACTCCAAGGACAGACATTGGAGGTTAGTTTATCTGCCTTCTGGGCTGTATCTATTTTCTTCGTGTTGCTGACTTGGGTTCTGCAGGGAACACATCCTCCGCGATCTTCAGCCATACATGTGCACATACGAAGAGTGTAGTGACGCTGACGCCCTCTACTCAAGCCGGTCAGCCTGGCTTGCACACGAAAACCATGTCCACCGCCGGATCTGGCGCTGTTTTGAGCACTCGACGCCGCTATTCATGTCGCAGGACTCTCTACAGCAGCATCTGAAAGCCGAGCACAGCGCTATGCTGGATCCGGCTCAGATTCAGGAGATAGCCAAGCTCAGCTACGCGAGTACGATCGAACAGAGAAGCACATGCCCCTTTTGCCAGTCAACTGGTCCGTTCACAAGGGGTCTTGCGAACCATATGGCATTTCACATGGAGCAACTCGCATGTTTCGCGGTGCCACGAGGCTCCGGTGCTCACGATGACGCATCATCGGGCGGCAGCAACACAAATACAGCTCAAGGCGGAACTCTCACTGTCTCTTTGGATTCGATTCTGCCAGCATCCTCGGACGCTACATCGGAGGATGGAGATCAATGGGTGGAAGAGGTCGATAACGTCAGGTCTGTCGCCTTCTCGCCCGACAACAGGATTCTCGCCTCAGCTTCAAACGATCACACTATATTTATTTGGGATGCAACAACAGGCCAACATCTTGTCACATATGAGGGTCACAGTGGCCCGGTGAGTTCGGTTGCCTTTTCGTCTTATGGCCATCTTGCCTCGGCCTCGAATGATACGACCGTAAAGTTCTGGGATACAACAACAGGCCAATGTCGTGCAACACTTAAGGGGCATGGAGGTCCGGTTAGCTCACTTGCCTTCTCGTCCCTTGGCTATCTTGCCTCAGCCTCATCCGACAGGACTATACGTCTTTGGAATACAGCATCAGGCGAATGCCTTAATGTCCTAAAAGGGCATCTTACTTCGGTTGAGTCAGTCGCCTTCTCACCTGACGGTAGAATGGTTGCCTCAGCTTCACATGACAAAACTCTACGCCTTTGGGATGTAGCATCAGGCGAATGTACCAGTGTCCTAAAAGGGCATCTCAATACGGTTGAGTCAGTCGCCTTCTCACCTGACGGTAGAATGGTTGCCTCAGCTTCATATGACAAAACTATACGCCTTTGGGATGTAGCATCAGGCGAACGTACCAGTGTCCTAAAAGGGCATCTTGCTTCGGTTGAGTCAGTCGCCTTCTCACCTGACGGTAAAATGGTTGCCTCAGCTTCATATGACAAAACTATACGCCTTTGGGATGTAGCATCAGGCATATGTACCAGTGTCTTAGAAGGGCATATTGATTCGGTTGAGTCAGTTGCGTTTTCACCCGATGCTTTGTTGCTTGCCTCTGCATCAGAAGATGGGACTATTCGGCTCTGGAATACAGCATCGCGCCAGTCTCTCAAGATCCTTGAGCACCGTAGCTGGGAAAAAGCGATGGCACGAAACTGGAATGAAGCAACGGTCCATCAACTACTTGAGACAGGCGCCAACCCTAACTCGAGGGATAGAAATGGCCAGACTCCATTGTCGTGGGCTTCTGAACAGGGCAAAGAGGCCATGGTCTGTCAGCTTCTCGAAGAGGGCGCAAATGTCAACTTACAAGACGCTGTGTCTGGCAATGCTCTTGAGGTTGCGTCACATAAAGGTCACGACAGAATTGTCCAAATACTCCTTGACAGGGGCGCAGATGTCAACGCACAAGGCGGTCTGAATGGCAATGCTCTTGAGGCTGCGTCATGTGAAGGTCACGATAACATCGTTAAGGTACTCCTTGACAGGGGCGCAGATGTTAACGCACGAGGCGGTGAGTTTGGCAATGCTCTTGTGGCTGCGTCACTTGGAGGCCATGAAAATATCGTCAAGGTACTTCTTAAAAAGGGCGCAGATGTCAACGCACAAAGCGGTCATTTTGGCAATGCTCTTGTGACTGCATCACTTAGAGGCCATGAAAATATCGTCAAGGTACTTCTTGAAAAGGGCGCAGATGTCAACGCACAAAGCGGTCTTTTTGGCAATGCTCTTGAGGCTGCTTCAACGGGAGGTTATGACGGTACTGTCCAGATACTACTCGACATAATGTCATCGTCGGACTCTGGCCTCGATGACTCTCAACTTCAAAAAGATAGTGCGCCTGTACTGCATTATTATGTCAATGGGGAGGGTATCCTCGAGGCGGGCACAGCATCGGGCGTGCTGGAGGGCAACGTGTACGCCCTGGCACCCTTGGGCACTGATCGACTGACCAGCGAGACAATTATCGGCACAGCAACAGTGACTCGCCCCAATCGCTTCAAGTCAAGAGCAAAAGTATCCCTGGTATCCGGGAAAGTCAGCATCCCAGTGGAAGGTGTCAGGGCACTCCTGAAAGAAGAGGCCCTGCGCAAGTTGCCAGTCAGCTGTCCTAAAGGGTTTGATGAACTTCAAGATGCTATCGACGAGTCAAAATACCTTTCTCGGAAACATGTCGAGCGAGAAAACGGTCTCTTGGCAGAGTTCCGGGAGTGCGGAGATAACCTAGTCCTGGTCAATGGTCAGGGGGTGCAGCTTGCATCTCGCTATATCTCAGTCAAAGACTATAGCTCGCTGGCGGTTGTATTAAGCAAAGATCTTGTCGAACGGGCCGAACAACTCGCAAGGGCGCAACACCTGCTGGCCTTGACCTGTGCTGACGGTTCAGACGAGAAGCTCGAGCACAGCTTGTCTGTTACATTCGGCACGGTCAAGAACAGTCAACACGATAGGGTTGTCACGCAGGATGGCAATGGCTACGTGATCGATGGCGAACGCGTTTATGTCTCGCTCACAAACAATGGCTCCGAGAACATCTATGCGTCCGTCTTCGACATCAACGTCGTGGGCAAGATCTCGCTTATTTCTAGTGGCCGTGCTAGAGGCATTAAGATGCCGCCTCAACGGTCCTACGTGCTCGGCGCTGACCAGTCCGGCTCCGGCCTGGAAGGTCTCCCCGTCAGCTGGCCCTCCGGCGTCCAAAAATCGCAAGCAGTACCTGAATCGTTGTTTCTAATCTTGACAGACTCGCCCGTAGATCTCAGGCAACTGACCGAGGCTACTCACACTAACTACCGAGGACACGTCGGCTCCTCCTCTCTTGAGCGGCTGGCTTTCTCCATTGCAACGGGAGCAAAGCGCGAAATCGACAGTGATAGCAAACGGGATCATGTTTGCTTCGACACACTGCATATTCCCTTCAGGCTGACCCCTTTCGAAGGCGGAGATGGCTTCCCTGGGGGCGAGGGGCGCGCCGCGTGAGCTTCGGATCGAAGACGTCCCGCTTCTGGAAGAGGTGATCCGGCATCAAGATATCCCTTTACGTTCTCCTTATCTTGAGCATGTAGTGCTGGTAAGTAAACGGACAGTCGTGTCCTGGGCTAGGGACGTTTTTCTGATACACTGCAATTAGGGAACCGTTAACGACATGGACACTTCCCGCGGAGCCCAGGCCGCCCCTGCTTGCGTATGGGTTGTTAGCGAGCACGACGAAGACATCTTGGCTGTGGTGTCTAAATACCGTAGGCCCAACCGGACGTTCTCGAGCCATGTGGACATTTCGATGACTGATGCGGGCATCGATCTTGGCTCCAACGTAAGTGACCAGTTTGTTCATTCCTTACGTCTACCGATCGCTGACAGATGCGGTGGCCCCGTCCTAGTCTTTTCCCAACCCCGCATGCAAGAAGACTTTGGCTGCTCAGTCAGAGGGCAAGGATAACTCCATCGTCGGTTTCCCCTTGTGGCCACGGAAGGAGGGTTTCGGTGTAATCTCCATCTTCAAAGGGCCTGACAAAGAGCCGTATATCGAGAATGACCAGACCCCACTTGGTGCTACGGTGTTCTTTTCGAACAAACCAGATTTGAGGATCGTGGACTATGAAGGGAAAGAGTTATCATAGGAATATATGAATCGGGAGTTATATGGCAGCATCTTCTACACACTTTCTTTTTCTTCCCTGCAGAGGCACTGGTGTCTATGGTGTTGTATTATGTTCTGCATCATTGGTATTTGCCGAGCGTAATGTACTAGGTAGCCACTCGTCTTGCGTACCTTGAAGGAGCATCAACAATATGTCCATGTGCAAAAAAATCATGATCAATATTATCTAATTCTTCATTCGATGTCGTCTGCAGGGTCACTTGAATCTGCCGCACGCCATTACAGACCCAAAGCTCAAGTGCGATGCAAGTGCGGCGTAAGTGCGATGGAACTGCGGTGAAAGTGCGGCGGCCTTTCTATTCGCTGGCGTCGTGGGAGGAGTAATATGCACCATCGACCCCTTCGAGCATCGTGCCACCCGAAATACGACGTCCAACCAACAGCTCGCACAGCGTGACTCAGCCTGGGTTGATCCATCCGCCTACAAATATCATCACCATGTCCCCGCGACGTTCTGTCCGCCGCTCATATCCCCAGCCCCATCCGGCCGGGAAGAATACTCCGAAGCCCGCAAATGGAGCCCACGTCCAGCGACGCGGACGAGGCGAGGACTGCGGATCTGCCGGTTCTCCGACCCTCTTCGCGCGAGCTTTCGAATGACACGAATCCTTCGGCGGGTAGATCGCTATCCGGCAGCCGGACAGCCGGACCCGAAGGCGCTTATGCGGCGTCCGGCAAAAGGAAGAGCACGCCGCGAAAGCTCGACAGCGAGAAGTGTCAGCTTTGCAGGCAACACAAGTTGAAGGTAAGCAACCCATTCACGTTGTCCTTCCGGGGGGGGAGGGGGGGGTTCAAATATCCATGCGTGCATTTGCCAAAAGTTTTCTGATGACGGTCCTGGTGACCCGACCAGTGCACGCCGCAGCCTCGAACATGGCCGCAAAAGTGCGACCGGTGCCTGTCCAAGGGACTGGAGTGCTCGCCCGGAGAGGTCAAGCGGAGAGCCAGGCGACCGGCAGTGAACCAAGAGGAGCCTGAAGATGCCGTTGTGACTTTCTCAAATCCTCCGGCCATCCTAAGACACAGCTGCGAGGCCAACCACGGGACCTGGGACGTCGACGACGTGTAAGCCAAAAGCCCCCCCCCTCGCACGCGCGTGTGGTCACCGTGAGCCACGCAGACTGACGACGAAGTAGCATGAACATCCTCACCGTGGTCCAACTCCTCAGCAGCGAGTACGAAATCCATCGCAGCCAGAGAACGGTCCACACCCGCATTTTCGAGGGCCCCGGGCCGGGGGGGCAGCTCCGGGTCCCGTACGTCTCGAGCCTGCACCTGAGCCTGCCCCTCCTAAAAGACAAGCTCTCCGCGGCCTTTAGAACCCGCCTCGGGAGGGACGCCCTCTGCCCGGCGGAGAGGGTGGTCCTCGAGACGGCGCTCGTCGACCTGCACGGCGACCTGCCGCGACGTCCGACGACGACCACGACGGCGGGCCGCGGCGGCTGCTCCTCTCCGCCGAAATGGGCGCAGGTGCGCGACCTGCTCTTCCGCTCGCGGGCCGCCCCCGGCTCGGAGGACGCCGGGGGCCCGCTGAGGCGGCTCGCCCGGCTGGCCGGCGAGATGTACTCGGAAGACCTGATGAGGAGGTTCGGGCTGCACGACTGGGCCCACGTCGAGCAAGGGTTCGGGCGCGAGTGGGCGCGGCTGCTGCCGCGCTCCGTCTTCGGGCAGCTGCTGTTCGCCAGCGGCGGCGGCGAGCACTACCGCGAGCCCAAGTGCCACGTCAAGATCTGGGCGCACGACGTCGCCGCGCGGAACGGCGCGGGGCTCGGCCTCTCGCCGCGCGACTTCGCCTCCGTCCCGGCGGCGGCGCGGGGGTGGTCGCTGGACCGCCACCTGGGCTTCCTGACGGCGGCGGTCGGCCTCGACGAGAGGGACGACCAGGGCCTGTCGCTGATGCACGCCGCGGTCCTGGACCGCAGGCCGGACGTCGTCCGGCAGCTCCTCGCGCGCGGGGCGAGGCCGCCGCGCCGGGTCCGGAGGAGGCGGTTCTCCCTGCTGCACTTCGCGGCGGCGGTCGGGTGCCGCGGCTGCTACCTGGAGCTGCGCTCGCACCCGGGCCTGGCGCCGGCCGAGGGGGAGGAGGACGAGGTCCGCGACGGGGAGGGCATGCTGCCGCTGCACGTCGCCGCCATGCACGGGCACGCGGGCGTGGTCGAGGCCATCCTGTCGTCGTCGGCGAGCCGCCGCCGCGACGACGGCGGCGACGACGGCGACGACGACGACGCGGACTACGTCAACCGCGAGACGGCCGGGCCGGGATGGACCCCGCTGGCCCTGGCCATCGCCTACCCGGAAGCCGGCGACGCGGCCGAGCTCCTGGCGCGACACCCGGGCGTCAGGTTCGGCGGGGTCTGCGGCGACGCGGGGCAGACGGCGTTGCACGTGGCGGCGGCGCGCGGGAAGCATCTTCTTTTTCGCGCCCTGCTCTCCGCCGCGCCGGGCGGGCTGATCAACGCGAGGGACGACAACGGCGAGACGCCGCTGCACGTGCTCGCGCGCCGCGGCGACCGCGAGACGATCGAGGCGGCCCTGGGGGTCCCCGGGGTCGACCCGGACCCGGCGGCGGACGACGGGGCCACGCCGCTCGCCAACGCCGTGATGGAGGCGAGGCCGGGCGCGGTCGAGGTCCTGGCCGGGCGCGAGGGGGTCGACGTCAGAGCGCTGCGGCGGCCCCTCGGGCCGTTTGACATGTCGCCCCTCGATTACGCGAGGCAAGGGGCGGAGAGAGGGGGCGTGGCGGGGGGGGAGCACGTCAGGGTTTTGAGGTTTTTGAGAGGCTGCTTCGAGGGGCTTGGGGAGACTCTCGACGAATGCCCGTCGCTGGACGGGTGGGATGAAGAGGCATGAAGGTCACAAAGGAAACAACAAGAGAGGGAGAGGCGTGCCCTTCCAACACAAAGCTCCACGGTCTTCTTCTAGTACTACTAGAGCATCATGGTCAACCGTGTTTTCGAGTCACGAAATTGCAAATTGAAGCTGATTTCATAATGTTGACGTATGTTGGGGACATGCATGAATAGACAGAACGCAGTGAGCCAGGCGGTTCCCATGGTCACGAGGCGTTCTTCTTCACCATTCAAAATCTTGCCCTTTTCAATGGTTTGGGGACGTCGACACGCGCTCTCGCTAAATTAGGCATTGCGTGCTACCGACTTCAAGTCCTCGTCCAGAAAGACACAATAGCCGACCAGACTCGTATCGCCTTGACCGGCCCGGCGCTCCCCAAGGCGCCGTTGATGCCGTGGAAAACGGTCTCTAGTAGCGTCTTGTAGCACATTTCCCCACACACCAACAGGCAACTGACATGACCTGTTGCCCGATCCGAGCCAGCCCTCAAACCATCTCGCGCCCATTTTTAGTCTTGTTCAGTTGCAAATGGGGTTGGCTTGGCGGCAGGCTCATTCATTGGATGGTTTTGGCATCTCGAGCGGGCAGTATGAGGGAGACATTGAAGGAGGGCCAAGGGAAGCTGGCATGAAGCGGCTACAACCTACAGCCGTGACGTGGCTGGGATGATAGGTAGGCAGGCATCGCCGGTCAAAGCCTGCTGACCTCGACGGCCGCTTCCCGAGAGACAAGAACAAGGTTGGCTTCTCTAGATTGGGTAGCTTTGGGGGCTAATGACGAAGGCCATCCATCACCCGCGATCTGTCCGGCACAAAGTCAATGGAGGGCGATGCGCTGTACAACTTGCGACGGTGACGCTAATGGCCGGTCTCGGTCTCGGTCTATGGCACGAGTGCATTCTAATGTAGGTAGTGGTGGTGGTCGTCGTCGCCGTCGCGAATGACGGCTGCTGGCGAGGACGGTTGGTTGTCCCGAGGGCGAAAGGGCAATGTCGCTTAGCACGCGTGGTTTACCACTACCTGCTACCTGGTTTCACAGGACCGGCCGGACCCGAGGGGACGGGGATGGATGGGATCGTATACCTGGTGCTTATAGTTTGTACATTACTTGGTAAGAAGGGCTGGTTGGGAGTCCCACCGATTGGTCTTGGAGCGATGTAACGCCCGGATGCGATGGTTCAGGAGAATGTGGTGTGGTGGCGGAGGCGGAGGCACAGGGATTCGGGGCAGCGCAGCAGGGGCAGACAGACAGACAGATAGACTGACAGAGACTGATGGACAGACGGACAGAGAGACGTCTACTACGAGGTATTCGTATGTACGAAGTACAGTAGACAGACACGAGGCGTGCGCACGACGGACGGACGGACGGGACGGCGACGGCGATGGCGACATGGGTGGACTCGGTGCATTGACTGCTTTCATCTACTTGAGGTACTTGTAGGTAGGAGACTGAAGGGGAGCTCAGAATTGGCATAGATACATACATACATCGTACATACATACATACAGACATGCCAAATTGACGTGGCATGAGGGAGGTCGGTCTGATGCAGAACTGCCAAGTGGACAGACAGTAGCGTAGTGCTAGTTAATCGTGGAGCAATCAATCAATCTATTAAGGCTTGACCGGCGCAGCGGTTGAGGTACGTACGTGTACGATACAGTTCAACTTGGCGCGATGCAGCCAACGGTGTACCGTACATCGGTATGTGTATGTATGTATGAAAGTATGTATGTATACAGGGTGGGAACGGTGTATCTCGACTCTGGAGCTGGAGGAGGTGAAGTTGGCTGGCCAGGCGGATGAAAGGATGAAAGGATGAATGGAGGGTTTGAGTATTTTCTTTCATTCTTTCATTCATTCATTCACTCTTTCTTTCTTTCTTTCTTTCGTCAACGGGCCGAGACGGGAGCCACGCGAAAGAAGAAACAGACAAAAACACGCCCCCACCGGGTGTGGTTTACCACGGTAGGTACGAAGTAGGTAGGTACTTTTACATAGTAACTGTGGTGCGGACTACCTAAGGTGGCAAAGCAGGTTGAAGTTGGAAATGCAAGTGCGAGCGAGTGTGGGACACAATGGGCAATTTGACCCGACTCTTTCTCTCTCTGAGCAAGAACTGAGCAAGAAACCAGCGGAGGGGAAGCCCGCACCCACCAGGGAAGGAACGAGACCCGGTGCAAAGAACAAGAACGAGAAGCAACGTCCGGGGAGGGAAAGGGGTGGGAAGGGAAGGGAAGGGAAGGGAAGGAAAGGAAAGGAAAGGAAAGGGAAGGAGAGCACATGGCGACGCAGGGAAGGCCGTGGCAGCGGCGTCGTCTCGTTGGCTGGAATTGCGAGGGTAGCGGGGCCTGGCGGGGTCCCAGCCGAAGAGAGTGGGCCACCCTCGGTCGAGAACAGAACTTGGCCAGGCGAGGGAAAGATGGGCAGGAACTGGGAGGGGAGGGGACGGGACCCGCAGGGAAACAGCGAGACATGAACCGGTCCATCGGCCCCTTCTTATACATTACATCGCACCATACCTAGGCACGTTCTGTCTGGTAGGCACGATATGCAGGAGCTGTGGCTTCTCAATATGTGGGTTGGGATTGACCGTATTGGATTGGATTGGGCTGCATTGGGAAACCAGCGCCAGTGGCACCTGCATCAAGGTGACATTTCCATGCATCCAGGCATGCACCCATCCAGCCAGCCATGCATGACCCATGCATGGGCAGTCAGCAAGGGTCATTCATTTCAACTCAACTCAGCTTATGTATGTCTCCGTATGTATGCTTACTTCGTATCGTCCCGTCTCTTCTGCTGCAAATCCACGCCCACTGAATCAGCAGCATTGGGTACCGTACCTACCCACCTCCTACGGATACTGCGAGGTCCAACACAACTTGCGCGCTCTGCTCTGCTCTGCTCTGCTCGCCCCTTCTGTACTTCGTACCTGCCTACTTGCACTCGCACTTGCATTGTCAGGTTTTTTTCTTTCTTCCCTTCCCTCACCCTCCCCCACCCTTTTCCTTCCCTTCTTGTCTTCTAGACTCGAAACTTCTTGCTTCCCCCCCTGACCTTGTCTCCTCCCTCCCCCCATCACTCGTTCTTTTCCTCCTTTCACACCCCTCCCTTCCTTCGCTCACACGCCCCTCTCAAATCTTCAAGGGACAAGCAAGCAAGAAAGAAGGAAAGAAAGAAAGAAAGCAGGCAGGCAAGCAAAGCCATCGATACGACCAATCCAGTCCCTCTTCTGTCCCAACCAACACCAACCTCTTTTTATCTCTCTCCCCCTCGCTCTCTCTCCCACACAACACATACACACACACACACTCTCTCTCTCTCTCTCTCCCCCCGATAAGCCCCTCCAGTCCACTCGTTCTAATCAACCATAAACCACCACGAGGTCCTCGAAGCCTGGCGTTTTGACTTCCTCCCACTCCTTCGCTCCCGCACCGACTCGCACTATCAACGATTAGCTACTCCTAGCGTACCCGCGCAAGATTACAACAGAAGAACGATACGGACAGTCAGCCACCCGATCGTAGCTCCTCCTCCTCCTCG
This sequence comes from Colletotrichum zoysiae, assembly GCA_030867305.1. NCBI lineage: Eukaryota > Fungi > Ascomycota > Sordariomycetes > Glomerellales > Glomerellaceae > Colletotrichum > Colletotrichum zoysiae. Next base: position 62,133 of record MU842932.1, on the reverse strand, counting down.
TATATTTGGAACCTCGCCCGCTCAATCCATTCACCACCCCACGAGACACATCTGTGCCCTACATAGCACTGCGACATTTGTTCCGCCCAGCCGCCCTTCGTTCGGTCCCGATAAGCTTTTCGTCCCATCATTCTCTCTCGTCCGTCCCTACCTACATCATCCGTCTGCCACACCACCACGGACTTGGTTCCTTTACATGACCTGTCGTCCCACCGAGTGAATTGACTTTCTCTCGTCTCGCCGTCCGTCAGGTCAGGCCCACCTCTACACCAACACGTCGTCCGAACCAGACGCAACCCCCAACCCAACCCAACACTCGAGCTCGCAGCTTCTGCAACGAGCACTTCAAAATGGCTCCCGGTATCATTGAACGCATCCAGCAAAAGATTGAGCTCTTCCGCCTCGAGCAGCGATACACCCGCCGCCGTCACCGCCGCTCAACCTTCGTCTCCAACGCTGTTTACGTTGACGGCGAATACGTTTACCAGACTCCTACTTCCACCGGCTCCTCATCCTCCACTGCTACTGCCAACAGCAAGGAGCTGCCATCACCCCGCGTCGATGCCCTTCACCATGCCGAGCCTGCTTCCCCCACGGAACAATTCACCGCGCCGTCACAGACCGACCGCAGCAAGAAGCGCATGAGCCGCTTCTCCTCCATGCCCGGTTTCGGATCCTCCAACAAGCAGAGCCCGACGCACGATTGGAGGTCAAGCCACGTCAGCGTCGACGAGATCCGCCGCTAAGAGAAGTTGCCTCTTGCTTCGTGAGGCGACTCGCAGAAGCCAAATAGCAACAACAAAAAACAACAACAACAACAACAACAACAAAACAACTCCAAAAGGACGGACGATATGTGTGTTAGGGCAGCGATCTCATGACGGCGACACGAACAAACACCCTCGGGGCAATTCTTCGAGGTGCGACGACGAAATTCCGCTCACGAGCAATTGGCATATTGCTGTTTACGACCATCTTCCGCCATCCACTTACTTGACCGGCGCACTTGCATTTGCATTGGGGGCTTATTCTTTGATACTTTATGCTGCTGGGAGGAGGGTTGCAACTAGTCGATGCTGCGCTTGCGCCTCTGCAGCCGTCATTGTCTATACATCTCCAAAAGGGTTTCTGCGATGATGGCCTCGGCACTGCATCTTGTTCGTCCGCATACACTACATCGACTTGTAATTTGGACTGCTGCTCGCTATACCCTACGGCATGTCGGCGCGCTACTCACGCATCCATTCTGTTCTACATATCCAAGCGATTATATGACTACCTTTCTCCGCACGTTTCCAGACTTGAACCATTTTAGTGACCAGAGTGGACAGACAGGCTAACTGTCAGCCAATCGTTAAGCGTGCGTGTGTCGAGCGCAGGAATCTGACAGGATTGCAAACACTGATTGCCGTTTTCCGTGTCTCAGGTTCCGACAACGTTGTATCAGCAATGATTTCCCGCGGCTCGGCCGGGTGCTACGCGAAGAAGGCATGAAGCACATCAGACGATCGGTCAGGGACTTGTCGGCGACGGCTTGGCTGTCTGACCAGGACTTGCTCAAGAGGGGCGAATCCGCGTGCAACTCTTGTTTTTTGCGGGGAGGCGGTCCCAAGCTCCTACGGAGTAGTGTGATTTGATCTTGGATGGGTGAACCCGGCCATGGTGGCATCTCGACTCTTTAAAAGACAAGCAAGGGTGTCCCCTCGGACGTGTCGTTTTTTGAAGAGAAACCCGGGGCCATGCTTCTTTTGCAAGACTGCAATTGTTGGACCAATAATCCCGTCCATCCTCGCACATGGCGCAGAATGAACCTCATTCAGAATGAACATCATTCAGAATGAACATCATTCAGAATGAACATCATTCAAATGAATGTCATCCTGGACACGCACCTCTGCGGAGCGATGCGTGAACATTCCGAATCGGCTCAAGACGGCAGAATGCTACAGCAATTGACGTAATCCAACATGTGTTCCGACGACGACGACGACGACGACGACGACGACCGCCAGAATGTTTGTTTCGCGTCTTTCTGATGCCGGATCTGGACGGGGCCCTTGTCGATCAACATCAGTGGGTTCTGGCACGCCGCCCGTCGCCTGTTACCCCGGCATGGTGGGAAAGTGTAACCACAGATCGCCGCGCCGCGAGCATGCACGGATGGAAGGCGTTCTTGAGCCCACGTCTCTGGGCGAAGGCTCAGCACTCTGCCGGCCGGGGGATTGTCTGAACCGCGACCCTTACCTTGGACGCGCGTCGGCAAATGAAGATGGGCCAAACACGGAGCGGCGTTGTCGGTCCCCGAAAGGGTTTCTGCCCCCCCGTCTAGTCATCGGATCGCCGCTTGAGGGCCGGCCGGCGTGCGCAGCTTGCTGGCAGGCTCGGCACTTGGAAAACTGCTCGCCTATGGCATGTCTATGAAAAGGAAGTCCTCATGTGCCACTTCCCAAGCAAGTAAGCTGTTAAGATTGTTTCGGCAGGCCGGAAGGCTGATGTGTCTTTTTTGCCAGAGGCTCTTGCCCAGGAGCAACCTAGCATTTTTGCGTTGGTTCGGCGCGGCACGCTTGCACAGGAGTACTGGTACGGTTCAGGCATTTGGTTGAACTAATGCAATCTCGCGGCAGAAGATGCATGTTTCAATCACAACCCGGGTCTCGGAAGAACCGTCGGGGAGAGGAGGACAGCGTCGATGCACAGCTAAAGTGCTTTCTCTCTCTCTCTCTCTCTCTCTCTCTCTCTCTCTCTCTCTCACACTATTTCTCTTTCGCCACCCGTCCTTGTATAACCGCGCTGGCAACTCAGCAGTGACAAATTTGTTAGAGGAAAAAACCAGCACGTAGTCCTGTCTCGGAACAGCGCGGCGCCTGCGACGTCACCGGGGCCTCGCAGAGGACGGCCATTGTCTGTCTGAGGATGTCTGTGACACAAGAATGCCAGCCGTCAGTCACAGACCAGCGGCAGAAAGAAGAGCGCTAAGAGGATTCCGGCACAGCCTTGATCGTCGACGGTGACAAGCCAGAGAGGGGAGGGCCGCATGGCGGCGCCAGCGGCACGAAAAGGGCGCCAAATCCAGGGGTTTCCACCTCCCGCCAGCGCGTGGCGTTCTACAATGAGATTTGTGTTGGACCTGACAAGTCAAGAAGGTCTTGGCTTCCCTGGGATCTGTCAGGTCCGCCACACTGGCGCCGCTCGCCTACTGCGATCGGGGACGGGCGGATGGGACAAGTCGACGAATGGAGCTGCGCCGTTCCCCTCCCCCTCTTCCGTTTGACGGAAAAGAGAGAGAGAGAGAGAGAGAAGCACACACACACACAAAGGCTTTGGAGGCTGATTGACCTAAAGCATGCTTAACTCAGCGAGCAGTCAGCCCAAGAGTTCCATCAGTTCGCTCAAGATGGTAGAAGGAGTTCACTGGCACGGATCGATCCCCATAGAGACGTGACATGGTACGTACTGCGTGTGTATGTATGTATGTATGTATGGACAGCCAGCGAGTGAGTGAGTGAGTGGTATTGCCATCTAGTTATTACGAGTCGCCTCTCACCTTTTGGGTGGACGGTCGGGCTTGCAAGCTAGAACGGATTCGTCGATCTGAGGAATTGCGGTGGGCGGTCATTGGGTCTCCGTGGCCCCGTTGCGGACCCGTAGCGCCCAGGTGCCTTGTCTCGTTTCAAGGGTCTTGGATCTCTCGGCGGTTTAGGCGGAAGGGGGACAGACAGCGGGGAGAAGGTTGAGTGAGGAGGGCAGCTCGCTCGAGATGCGTTTAACCAGCACACACCAACCAGCAGGATAGGCAGCAATGGGCGCCAAGTTGGGGGGGCAGTGCAAGGTGAGCCGCCGCTAAGAGGAGAGCGAGTAAGAGAGAGGAGAGACAGAGAGAGAGTGTGTGTGTGGAGGGAGAGAGAGAGCTCACTCAGCTGCTGGCTGCTTGCTCGGAGAGGGGAACGAATTGAGTCTAACTGCCCAGGGTTCGACGACGAAGCTAAGGTAAGGTACCGGCCACACAGCTACCGAGCAGGGATGATCTCGGCTTGTGCAGGGAGACAGGGGCAACGATGCCAGGCCAGGCCAGGCCCAGGCACTCGAATGATTAGTGAGTGGACATACCCATCTATGCACACACATGCAAACCTTGATCAGGGAGGGAGTACAATAGCGTGTGTGTACTTACTCTAGTGGTAATATAGAGTAGTACCGGCTGGCTGACTGACTGGCTTGTGAACAGACGAGCAGCAAACGATGGAACGAACGAGTGGCCCGGCCCAATTGAGTGTGTTTTGTCGGTTCGTCGGGGGCGCGAGTCGGGAAGGTTATCTCAAGCACTCTTTATCTCATGTCTTCCATCGCATGTCGGTCGTCTCATGTCATTCATGTCTGGGCGAAGTGAAAGACATGACAAGACACATGAGACGACGGCGACGACGACGACGACAATAGACATTTGTTCCCTCGCTCGCTCGCTCATTTTGTTTTGCTACTCGAAAAGCAAACAGCCCGTCTCGCCTTATGTACGATACTAGGGGGAAGAAACCCCCCTCGTCCTCCCCACAGCGAAAGCCTGCTTCGCCTCGTCTCACTCTCATTCTCGCCTGGCCTCACACACCCCCAAGACCCAAGCAAAAAGACCCAAGAAGCGTGGCGGCGTATAGAGAAATTGCATGCACCAAACGGCGATTGGCACCTTGGCGAACACGCGGGTTACGCAAGTAGCCGAGCGCTCCATACTCCATATTCCATATCCCACACATCTCTCATCCAATATCCATCCGTATCGTAATACCTTGCTAGGTATCTCGCACTCCCTCCCCTATTATCATTGCCCGTCTATCCCTTCCATCACATCCCATCCCATCCCTCCGTCTCCTCCTCCTCCCCGTCCGTTCGTTCCCCCGTCCCCTCCGTGCGCGCGTCCACCCCCCCCCTCCCCTTGATCCAAAAGCTAGCTGGACGACCCAATCTTCCGTCATGAGCGAGACTGCTTGCTGCTTCAGCCTAGTCTCTCGATCCTCTCTTTGAAATCGCCCATTTTTGTTACAATTTGATCATCTCTTGTTTGCGGTTTGCTGGATCCTCCCCCAAACGACCGACTGCTGGCTGCTGCACTGGACTGGACTCTAGCGTCGCATTCGAAGAAACGTTCCGAATGCGCCCTTGAACCTTCTGGATAGTCTTATTTCATTTTCATTTCTCTTTCTCTACTCTCCCTATCTGGCTTGTCCGTCCTGGCTGCCAGCCAATCCTTCCGCCCATTCAGGGGTCGACACTCTCTTTCTGAACCCTCGTCCCCCCCCCCCGATTAGCTGTCGCGCAACCAATCCTTCGATTCCGGGGCCAAACCACCATCGTGAGTCGAGCGTCTCGAACCGGGGAACCTCTTCCTCGCGCGCCTCTTTGTGTTGCTGACGGGGCGGATGTTCATGGCGGACAGTAAACCCAAAACCCCGACTCCTGGCCCCGAATTGACTGACTCCGAACTACCGTCCACACGACGAAGACGACGACGACAACGACGCCAGACGACGACGACGACGAGCTCGCTCCCGCCCACCCCCTCGACCTTCTACACGATATATCAAGATGAAACTCACCGCAGTCGTTCCCTACCTCATCTACGCCTCCCTCGCCGCCTTCTTCCCCTCCGTCAACGCCGATAAGATCCTCCAGTCGTCCTCGCTCAACAGCTGCCTCAAGGACTCGGACTTCTCCGCCAGTCTGTTCAACATCGTCGTTTCGGCCAACAATGGCTCCGTCACCGCAAACGTCGCCGCCGTCGTCTCGGTCGAGGGCAAGGCCGTTTTCGACGTCGCCCTCCGCGTCTACGGATACGAGTACATACGCAAGGTCATCGACCCGTGCACCGCCAACCTCCAGGGCCTCTGCCCCATGAAGCCCGGCAAGATCGACATGGAGTTCTCCTTTGAGCTCGGCAACGCCCTCGACTCGGTCCCCGACATCGCCTACACCATCCCCGACCTCGACGCCACCATCCGCGCCCTCGTCAACCTCACCGACACGGGCGAGACCGTCGCCTGCGTCGAGGCTGAGTTCTCCAATGGCAAGACGGTCAACCTCAACGGCGTCAAGTGGGCCACCGCCGTCATCGCCGGCCTCGGCCTCGGTTCCGCCGGCATCATATCCGCCATGGGCCACTCCGACGCCGCCTCTCACCTCGCCGCCAACGCCCTCTCCCTGTTCGGCTACTTCCAGGCCCAGGCCCTGCTCGGCCTCAGCGGCGTCGACATGCCCCCCATCGTCCAGGGCTGGACCCAGAACTTCCAGTGGTCCATGGGCATCGTCCGCCTCGGCTGGATGCAGACCCTCTGCACCTGGTACCAGCGCGCCACCGGCGGCGAGGCCGCCCGCCTGCTCGACGAGGTCCGCTCCGTCTCCGTCCAGGTCTCCAAGACCAAGCGCTCCCTCGACGTCCTCGACGCCGCCGTGCGCCCCGCCGCCGCCGCCGTCGCCGCCCGCAGCGGGGGGGCCGTCCGTCGCGGCCTCGCGGCCCTCGCCCGCCGCGCCAACATCAAGCTCGAGAACGGCTCCTTCCTCGTCTTCGGCATCCAGCGCGTCGCCTTCAAGTCCCGCATCGAGACCACCAACCTCTTCCTCACCGGCCTCATCGTCTACTGCGCCTTCGTGCTCTTCACCGTCCTCGGCGTCGCCGCCTTCCGCTACGGCACCGAGATGGCCGCCAAGAACAACTGGACCAAGCGCGACCGCTTCGCCGAGTTCCGCCGCGACTGGAAGACGACGCTCAAGGGCATCCTCTTCCGCCTCTGCCTCATCGGCTTCCCCCAGATCGCCGTCCTGTGCCTCTGGGAGTTCGTCCAGGCCGACTCGCCCGCCCTCGTCGTCCTCGCCGTCGTCTTCTTCTTCGGCACCGTCTTCACCCTCTTCTGGGCCTCCTTCAAGGTCATCCGCATCGCCAGGCAGTCCATCCTCACGCACCAGAACCCCGCCCACGTCCTCTTCTCCAACCCCGCCATCATCAACAAGTGGGGCTTCCTCTACGTCCAGTACCGCGCCTCCGCCTACTACTTCATCATCCCCCACATCGGCTACGTCTTCATCAAGGCCGCCGTCGTCGCCTTCGGCCAGGGCTCCGGCCTCGGCCAGGCCGTCGCCCTCATGCTCACCGAGGCCGCCGCCCTCATCGGCGTCAGCGTCCTCAAGCCCTACATGGACAAGCCCACCAACTCGTTCAACATCTCCATCTTCGCCATCAACTTCATCAACTCCGTCTTCCTCCTCATCTTCACCAACATCTTCAACGCCCCTGGCATCGTCGTCGGCTCCGTCGGCGTCGTCCTCTTCGTCGTCAACGCCTCCTTCGCCCTCGTCCTCCTCCTCATGGTCATGGTCTCGAGCATCCTCGTCTTCTGGCGCGTCAAGGGCCAGCCCACCACCCAGCCCTCCCAGCTCAACGACCCGGCCGTCACCGGCAAGGGCGACCGCACCGAGAACAAGGGCCTCCTCGACCTCGAGGAGGAGGACGCCGCCGCCGCCAACCGCAGGGAGTCGCTGCGCTACGGCGAGAAGGCCATGGAGAGCGGCATGGCTCAGGGCGGCGGCGCGCCCTACAAGCCGCCCGGCGGCGGGGACAACCACGAGCTCTCGGTGCTCCCGTCCGCGGGCGCCCGGCCCGCCGTCAGCCCGTCCGTTCCCATGTTCCCCGCCGACCCGTCCATGCGGCCCCGCACGCCCGTCACCGTCACGCCCGACATGCAACCGACAAGTCCCTTTGCCAACCAGATTGGCCAAAATATGCACGAGTTCCGGTTACAAAACAACAACAGGTGAGAGTTTTCATCCCCCCTTCCTCTTCTTTTTTTATCGTCCTCGCTAACGTAGCATCTAGTCCATGGCAACGCGGCGCAGGGTATGATGACCATTGAGAAAGTCGGGGGCAGCATGTGAGGGGATTCGGCCGAGGGAAAGAATAAAAAAAACAAATAAAAAGCTCCCTTCTTTTTGTCGCATCACACCATTCAGTTTCCCTCCCGGTCTTTTTTTTTTATACCTACTGGCGAAAACCCATCTAGACTCATTTTCCCCGTCACAGGCGTACTTGGAAAGGGGGCGGCGGGGGCGCGGTTTGGCGGGGGGGGTTTCTTTCCCTGCTGTGGATTCTTAAACTTTTTTCTTTTCATGTGTTTCCTTTTAAAACCAAGCGTGCATAATCCCAGCGGATCATCAAAGCCCAGTTAGATTTAATTGACAAAAAAAGAAAGAAAAAAAAAGATATACATGTTCCATTCTCGCGCGCGCGCGTGGTCTCCGGGGGAGAACCGTCCCCCCCCCGCGTTGAACCATGGGCAACGGTAAGCTGTTGGGCTATACATACCTGATGTTTTTTGTCGCCCGGGGTAGCAGAAGAGGGATTTTTTTTTTCTTTGGCTTCTCGACGAGTTTTTATCGACATACTGTGCGTCCGACGTGCTGAATCATCGCCACAAAAGCCTTCTTGTTACCTGCCATTCGGTTGGAAAGGAGAAGAGAAAAGAAAACAAGGTGAGGGAAAACATTGGTCTGTGATATATCCAGGCGCCCCCCCAACACAGACACACACAACTCGACGCACCGGGGCGGGTTGTTGGGGGGGTTCCGACGAAGAGGGCGAGTCTGCGTCTGCGTGGCAATGAGTGACGGGGTGTGCCCGGACGCAACGGGCGGGCGCGTCGCCGACGAAGGCGGACCACCCGAGGGCCCGGAAGAAGGCCGCCGAGGGGAGTTTGGGCGTGAAGGTATGGTCTGCGTGGCTCAGGTCACAGGTGGTACGAGAGGGAGGGGGAGGGGGCGAGTAGAAAAGAACGTCGTTCCCTTGCGTCTTGTGGACTTGTACTCCGTCGTCATCTACGCCGACGAGGAACTGTGGCCCGGTGCTTTCGGGATGAGCCCGTGGAGGCTGGCGGCGGCTCTCCGGCCTCATGGCTATCGTCTGGGCCCCCCGTCCACGGCTTCCCTGGTCATCTTCTAAGCGCCCACGACCCACCAGGGGCCCCTTTGGCCGGCGGCGGAAGAGCGTGCGAGGACCGGCCGAGCGGATACCCGAGCCCGGGACGACGTCCGCGGGAAATCCGTCAGAGAAGAGGCCCTCTCTGACCGCGCCCGCGGCAGGCTCTTCGCCTCCCCCATCACGTGCTCGTGATACCTAACAGAGCATATCCATCTGTTACCCAATCTCGCATCTGCCGCTCAGCACACCTGGCAACCGCTATTTGGCTGTTCGCGACGCACCGCGCGCCGATCCACCACGGCCCGCCCGCCGCCTGCGTATGCGTTTCGGAACTCTGGCGAATCATTGTGTGCCGAGATATCTATATGCAAGTGTGTCAAAGATCGAGCCCGTAAATCACGACATCATGTAGTCAGCACCGCATAGTCACACAGGTTGCATGCATACACGGGAGCCAAGCATGGCGCCAAGGCCAAACATGCTCGGGACGAGATGGTGCAGTGGGAGGTGAGGTGCCGTCTGTATACCCCGCAACCCCCCCGCAAAGCCGTCAGGCCATCATGGACCTACTAGATGTAGCAAAGATCGTTGGGCCGTTGACATGTGTCGACATATCGCGAGGGAGCCGGCCGGGCTTCTTCGCCTCTCGTGGCCCTACTTAAGGCTCAAGGAGGGAGTCCTCGTGGAGGAAATCTCGACGGCCAGCTATTGTCCGTACCTTTCAGATACCCGAGAGTTGAGAATGATTCTACCAACCGGGCTACCCTTCGGGGCCGGTTATTTATCCGTTTTCTGGATCGTCCCCGCCGCCATCCTCGCGTACAAAGTCCTCACGTTCGGCAGCAGAGAGAAGCACCTCCCACCCGGCCCGCCCACGGTCCCCGTCCTCGGAAATGCGCATCTGATCCCGACGAGAGGGTTCTTCTCCAAGTGAGTCCGGACGAACGGGAAAGCCGGGGGGGGACCTCCCGCGCTCACGCGTGTTTTGTAGACTCAAGGAATGGAGCGACCAGTACGGGCCCGTCTACTCGCTCAAAATCGGACGGAGCACCATGATCGTGCTGAACGACAGGCGCGCCGTCCACGAGCTCCTGAGCCAGAAGGGCGCCTGGTACAACGACAGGCCGACCGATCAGCAGCTGGTCGTCGCGACGCGGGAGGAGAACATAGCTCTGATGCACGAAAGCCCCAAATGGAGGGCGGAGCGGAAAATAGCGTCGTCGTTCTTCTCGCCAAAGAGGCTGGACTCTGACATGAGACCTGTACAAGAAGCCGAGTATGTTGGAACTGCGATTCAGATCTTCAATGGTTTGGAGCCGCAGCGCACATGCGCTAACGTGATGCGCGCAGAGTTGCACGGCTCATGTCCGACTTGCTGGCAAAGCCTGAAAGGTTCCAAGAGTATATAAAGCGAACCACGGCGTCGGTCGCGAGTATCACGATCTATGGACACCTGGCAACTGACTGGGGGAGCTTTTGGGCATATGTACGCCGAACTCGCTTGAATCCCAGTCAACTTGGCTAACAATGCTAGGCGGTATACATAGCCATGGAAGCTGTATTCATCACCCGAGTCCACTGCTTGGGCCTCCCGCCGGAAACTGACACCATGACAGATATCGAAGGCCATTGAGCCAGGTACCTACCTGCCAGTGGACCAGTTTCCGATCCTTAACCTGATCCCCGACCGCTGGAACACGCCAAAGCAGCGCGGCAAGAAGTTCTACGTCACCATGACCGACATCTGGAACGAGGCCCGCGACCGCGTAGAGGCGCGCCGCAGGAACGGCGACAAGCGCGATTCCCTTCTCGACAAGCTTTTGGAAGAGGACATCAAGTGCGATGTCCCGCTGAGCTACACCGAGTTGAACAACTTCCTCGGCGGCGTCCACATGGGCGCGTCCGATACGACGGCTACTGCAACGCTCACCTCGGTCCTCTTCCTGGCAAGGCACCCAGAATTCCAAGAAAAGGCCCGAGTTGAGCTCGATCGTGTCTGTGGGACGGAGAGGCCCCCCAAGTGGGCAGACTTCCACGATTTGCCGTATATAAACTGCATAGTCAAAGAAGGGCTGCGGATCAGACCAGTGTAAGCGTTTCACAGCCCATTTGCTCTCGTCTCGTGCTCATCGGATCACCGCTTAGTATTCCTGGGGGCATCCCCCATTTCGCAAGGCAAGACCATTGGTTCGACGGAATGCTTATCCCGGCCGGCAGCACCATCATGGTCCCCGCCTACGCGCTCAACCACAGCAGCGAATCGTCCTCGGATCCTTCTGCCTACAACCCGGACCAGTTCATGGACCGGGCGGGCAAGCTCGCGCCTGAGCTCGCCGCTGCTTCGAGATACAATGAGCGTGACCACTACTCTTACGGGGCCGGCCGGCGGATCTGCGTTGGCCTGCACCTGGCCGAGAGGACGCAGTGGCGCATCATAGCCCAGATCCTGTGGGCATTCAAGATCGAGCCCGGGGTGGGGGCAGACGGGAGGCCTTTGGAGTTGGATACGAGCTACGACGCATACGAGGAAGGGTTCTTGCATACGCCGAAGAAGTACAGCGTGCGCTTTGTTCTGAGAAGCGAGAGGCATGGCGAGGTTTTGGAAAAAGAATTTGCTGATGTGGGTGGCTTCCTGCAGCGGTGGGAGTAAGCCTGGCATCGAGGAGTCTGACCGTGTGCTGATCTTCAAGATGGGAAGCTCTACCTTCTCGCGTCCCTTGTCTCCACGCATTCTTTTCGATTCTCGGAAGGGAAGGGCAGTCGCACATATATTACCTGGCTTTTGTAAATAGATCTTGACCGTATGCTTGTTAGATAAGAGTGCTTTGGGAGGGGGGTTTCTACCTCTTTACCGAAGGGTCTCGATCGCAGGCCCTCACTCGGTCCTGCTATGATGAAAATGTTTATTTTGGAAAAACCATTATGTGCTATGTGCATGGGATTGGAGTAATTACCTCACCTAAACAGCCTCATATACGGTGGCCAGAGACCTCAATGCGCTTTCCTGACAACGCGGTAGGCTGTTAACTTTACCAGCAAAGAGCAGAATCATGCATCCGAATCATTTATACCATCACTCACAAATGAAACCACGTCCGGCGTGGTGGAAGGGGTTGTTGTGGCGTTGAATGTAGTTGGTTGTATCTGCTTGGAGTGCCGGCAAAGTCGCCGGACAAGGATGGCGACTGACCTTCCCCGCGGCCGGATTTCTTATCTCAGTTGAGCTGCTCGTGCCAGGGCAGGGTAGGGTGTGCAGGCCGACCTGCAATGCCCCCGAAGTGAGCGATTGTCCGACTTCGGAGTCTTAACACAACTCAAAACCGACAGCACCCGTGTATCTGATATACAAACTAGTGCATACCATTGACCAACTGCCAAAGGTGACATCGTCAAATTCCGCCATCATGTTGACTCGTCATGACCCGATACTGATTGTAGGCGGCGGCACCTTCGGGCTTTCGACTGCGTATCATCTCGTCAAAGCTGGGTACACATCCATCACTATCCTCGAACAAGGCACGTCAATCCCCTCGACACTTTCCGCAGGCAACGACGTGAACAAGATCATTCGCGCCGAGTATGAGGATCCGTTCTATACCGAGCTAGCTTTGCAGGCCATGTCGGAATAGACCGACAACCCGATTTTCTCGCCACATTATCGCCAGACCGGGTACTTGCTAGCCAACTCTGCTGCGGCCCCTGACAAAACAAAGAGGACTCTCCAGAAATCCCTTGAGAGTATCAGAGCCCACCCGGCGTGGGCGGGCAAAATCGTGCCGGTAAGGAACAGAGACGATATCGCGCAGGCTGCCCCTGCATTAAACGGGCCCATGAGGGGATGGGAAGGGTATTTCAATTCCTTTGCCGGGTATGCGCATGCATCGAATGCGCTCAAGGCCGTCTACGAGTACGTGAAAGATCGAGGAGTCAGCATCCATACAGGAGAAGAGGTCGCTACTCTCGTGTACGACAACGACCAGTGCGTGGGCGCTCGCACGATGTCTGGAAATGAATTCAAGGCAGCAACAACGATCTTGACCCTGGGTGCCTCGCTCGGAAAGGTGCTCCCCTCTGTCAAGCGACAAATCACAGCAAAGGCTTGGAGCGTTTTGCACATTCAACTTCGACCGGAAGAAGCAGACCAACTGAAAGGCATCCCCGTCACATATGCCCGGGACCTGGGGTTCTTCTTCGAACCCGAACCCGGCACCGGGATACTGAAGCTGTCTCCAAGCGGCGGGGGATACACAAACTATTCGACGTCCACCGGCATATCTCTTCCGCCAGAGAACAACGACTTTGTTCCAGAGGCAGACCAGCAGAGAGCACGCAAACTCCTACGGGAAACACTTCCCAGTCTGGCGGACAGACCTTTCGTTGATCAGCATATATGCTGGTGTGCCGACTCCGCAGACTCGGACTATGTTATTGATTCCGTGCCGGGGAAGAAGAGCTTGTTCGTTGCGACTGGTGACTCGGGCCACGGGTTCAAGATGCTGCCTGTTGTTGGGGAATGGATCAAAGACCTCATAGAAAAGGGATCACAGGAAATACCTCGATGGAGGTGGAAGGAGGGGAGCGATGCTGGACAAAATGTTAGCTGGCGGGCTGGCGAAGTGCTGGACCTGAAGGAACTCGGATTCAGTTCTAAACTGTGATAGAGTCTCCTTCGAATTGAGACGGTCAATCGCATTAAGCGTTATATCGCCATGGAAATTGTCCATGTAATGGTATTGGGATGGCTACTTGCACGAGGTGCTGGAGGCGACCATTTATCGCCTCTTTGTCGTTTCAGATGCATTCGAAGATGCTGTTTGACTGACGTCAGCGGTATATGATGACGGTATCTGCCAGGTGAATCCACGTGTTTTCATCACTCTAGATGGGGTGAAAAACGCCTGGACTGTTTTAGTCCAAAAATGTACCGCGTCATGACTGCGTGTGGTGTGCGAATATCCGCGAATGATGCGTTATAAATCCAGTCTTATTCACCAGGCTCGGGTTGTTCATACCTGCGCTTGCATTCCCCTCAACTTCAAAGGTCAATTCCTTCTTCCCATTCATCAATCTTTCCCATACTTCCGGCCTCCACATTGCTTTCAAAACCAGTATCAAAATGGCTTCAGACTCTGGTCATGTCAATTTTCCTGGCAAGACTTCCGCCACGCCAGGCGAAGAATTCGAAGTCCGTCAGACCTCAACTTCAGAAGACTACCACCCGGACCCCTCCAAGTCAATTCCTCTCTCGCCTGCTCGCCAGGCTTTGATTGACGACATCGTGGCCCTTTATTCCATGGAGCCCACCATTGACCGCGTAAAGCGTTATACGCCAGACTGCGTATATGACGATCAGTTCGTCTACGCCAACGACCGGTACAAGATGGCCGGACAGTGGTTTGCATTGCCTAAGCTCTTCAACGCCAGCAAAAACGAAGGGTACGAAATAGTCAAGAATGACCGCGATCTGATTCAGTTCAAAAACGAGCAGAGCTGGACGTTCAAACTAATCCCCAAAACGGCGACAATCAATGCTCTCGTTAGTCTGAGTCTGGATCCCGACACAATCGATAGCGACTTTATCCAGATCAAGTATCACAAGGACCAAGCGAATGATAAGGATTATAGTCACGAGTAAGATATATTAACATGTTACCCCTAAATCTTTCTTCTAGAATATCCTGCTGATCATTCTCAGAGGAGTTGGATTCTCATTCAAGAAGTGGCAAGCCGACAACGTTGCCAAACACATGAACAGCAAGGAGGTTGAAGCGTTCGTCACGGACAAGGATGCCAGCAAGAATAAGGTCAAGAGGTACGGAACTGGTGATGCGAATGGAGATGCACCTACCAAGACTTTTTAATATAACTACATAAGCTGTAAGGTAGCGAGTAAATAATATAAAGCCTTGCTAAAGAAGGTTACGTATAATATCTGTAACGTGATATAATTATCATATCAAGTTACTGGAACTTCATAACCCCTTTTGTGTCTCATCTGAATTTGCGAAGCTTGCTTATTGATCATTTAATGCAGATTATGTTAAACGGAATAAACCATTGTTACAAATGTTGTAACAGGTTGACCGTCAAATAACCTCCGTAGCTATAACAAAGAGTTTTAACAAGATGAAAATATTGTAAGGTAATAAGTAGGTAAGCATTGTTACTAGAATCACTTCCTTGCTGCCAGTCGCTACTCTTCTCACCTTTCTCTTTGGATGGGTTGTGCTGAACCTAAGCCGCCCAAGGAACCCTCAAGGGTACGGTGAGACTATGCTTTTCTGGATTAATTAAGACTAGTGCGGTCTCTGGAGTAATAACAACTTGAAGACGTCACCGGAACCTACTGGTCGAGGAACGTGAGGGACGATTGCTTGGTGCATGGTTTGGTATTGGAGAATGATGGCTTTCATGCTGTTGACGATGCGGTTATCTCTGGAAAGTGCGATATATGTTGGTCGAAGACCTAAAAGCCACATTTTCTAACGGGATAGTTGCAGGTCGCATTGGTGTACAGATTCAACATGTCGATTTGTGCCGGTGAGAGGAACCGTTTTCGCCTGCGAGATCCTAGGATGGCATACAAGCATCCGTTGGCTTCGTCCACATCCAATAGAGGGATCCATATGGTTACAACTGTACGCTTGAATATTAGTTTACTATTGCGATTTAGTGTCTCGCGCACTAGAACTCTTCCATCTTCAGCCATCTCCTTGCCCATAGTCAGAAACCCATGGCATGGGGTAAGCTGTAATGCAATTTCTAAGCGAACCTTGCTGGCTAAGATGAACTGTTTTTTATCAACGGAATATCACTAGCAACTACATGCGTAGGAGGCTTTCAAATCTTTTAAGTTTCTTCCTTTTTCAGCTCCCTCTCTTTTTCCTCCTTCATCCATGGTGCGTACTAAAACTATGTGTATACCTTACTGGTTAGCAAGCTTTCTCCTTGACCCATACCTTTCTCCTTCCGCGTCTACTCTTCCCCTTCCTGTGACCGCCTGTTGTCCTGTCTAGTCTTCCCTCTATTATTCAGACTTCCCTATTCTCGTGCCTACAAACTCTTGTTGTACACACCCACCTACCCTCGCAGCACAGCAAAGTGTTGGTGTGTGGGTTTTGGATCATGGATTCAATCCAACACGAACGTGTTGCAGTGTTATTCGATTTGGATAATACATTGTTTGACCACCACCATTCTCTGAGATCCGCTATCTCGTCCATCCAAGCAAGCTACGACAGTCTCAAAACGCATAATGTCCGAGACCTTGTTTCCACGTACAACAATTCACTTGACAAGGCCTACGGCGAGTATCTCCGAAACGAAATTTCTTACGAAGAGACGGAGTTCAAGAAGGTCCGCTTGTTTTTCAATGAGATTGGGCTTCCAGAGCCAGATCACGAGCAGATCATTCAGTTCCGGAATATCTACAAACCAGTCTATCGGGATAATCGAAGGGCGACGCCGGATAGCGTTGAGATGCTGATACGCCTACGCGAGAATGGCTTCCAACTTGGGATTGTTGCCAATGGTCAACTCAAGGATCAGTTGGAGAAGGCGGAAGCCATAAGAGTTCATCACCATGTCGACACGATCATCACCTCAGAAGAAGCAGGTTGTTGCAAGCCCGACACGAAAATATTTCGTCTGGCAATTGAAAGATTGGGCGCGTCATCTCAGAAAAGCTACATGATAGGCGATTCTGTGGAGTCCGACATCAAGGGCGGCCTTGAAAGTGGACTCGGCGCCATCTTGTATTCGCCCATTACCGCAGAGTCCACGCGCGAATTGTTTGGAACAGCTGTGCCTGTCATCCGCAGCATGTCTCAGCTCGCGGAACATCTCAATTTCGGCGTCCCGCGATTCGCCCCACGTATCTACTCGGAACATTCCCAGATTATTGCGGAAGGAATCGGGATAGATGTGGTCACTGAGCCACGCCACTGTCTCTGGTTGACGAAAGACACTGTTCATGGCCTTTCAAGGCAAATGGCTGGTGTCTTTGGAGACATTTCCAAAGAGAAATATGTCTCTGCCATCTCCCGACTTGAAGAAATGATAAAAATAGTCGCGACATCTGCCTTGCACATCGACGAGACCGCCATTCAAATCACACACCCCGGCCAAGACCGCCCACCAAGTGGATCGAGCGCCGATTTCCCAATACACATCACAGAGAGACTGAATAGCGTCCGCGTTGATTATGGAAAATGCGCTTTAGCATCTGAACTGGCGATTGAACCTCACTTACGAGAGTGCATTAAACTACTTCAAAGCTACTGCGACAACCTGATGCGAGACCATCCTGGAGCAGCACTGCGCAATCTTTGGTCTGTGACATTGATACTGGCTAAGGTTGCCGGAATACAGACTTCTTTAGTCTTGAAGGGCGATGGAGTTGGCGTTGACGAGATTTAAGGAACCAGATTGTTATTGGCAGTGATGTAGGTGTCTCGATGTTATACACGGTACTATGCCCTCGGGCTTGTATTGGGTCAGAATAGCATTTTGGCTTGGAAGTATTTGTTAATGTAGCCGCTCTTCTACTTATCTAGTGATGTGACTGCAGCTAGAATCTAGCCTTTCCTCATCTATGCTTAACTTACCTGCTGCCGAGACTATACGACCTCCTCTGCACTAGAACCAGCCGCTGCCCCCTAGTTCCTAGATCTCCTTAACTATGTGTTACGTAAAAAAACGACATCGTTAGTTGCGTGGGCAGTAACTAACGCTTATATGGTATCTCGTGACACCATTTTCTATACTGAGTGTCCAGCCCGGTACACCCTGAGTATCTGAACTCTTAAGCTGCAGCTTTGTCGTCAATACAATATTAATTACGTTCCCAGACCACTAGGCGTTCAGCTCACATTTTGAGGGTACATTCGTTGTTACTGGACCTGTGAATCTTGATATCCGACTCCGATACGACACGTAAGCCTTTGAAATTCTTATCTACAGCTCCTAGCGGCTTACAGATGATCGACATACTGCATTCACCAAGACGACAATACCCCTGCTAGCACTGTCATCGGCATTGACTCCTGGCTGCGAGGTAATTCGTCGATCGCAGCGCAAGTTTCAGACCCAATGAGAACGATGGTTGCGCTGAAGAACCCAAAATAAATATTTTCATGCTGACTCTGTGCATAATTACAAAGATGTACATCTAGATCGGCGCCTGTAGCCTTATGTGGGTATTTGATGATCAGCCTGACAAATCATGGCCTATTTGCGTCATGGAGCGATTAGGCTATTACGTGTTGGTTGAGACATGTTCTCGTTAAAGGATAGGCTATCTGAAAAGCTCGTCGTACGGATTGTTTATATGATTCGCTACAGATGACTACCTGCGGCAGCCCAGAACATTGGCGCTTATCATCACCAAAGGCACATCATCTTACGAGGTTCATGGGTTTGGACGTTAGTCTTCCAGCCACCTTGTCACTTTTCAAGGCGCCAATCGCGTGAAAGGAAAAAGGCCACATCAAGCAGGCCTTCAATAGCCTTAGGTACTTGTGTACTGACGTGTCGTCAGTAGCGTTGCACAAAATACATCAAGCCCCCTCTTCGGCTAATGTTAGCTGTAACGATAATGCATGGAATCATTACTAGTTTCGCTGCGGGGAAAGACGATGTGACAGTCAAAGCCTCGGCCGCACCATACCGTCGGAGGCGGACCGTATCTCCGGCTCAACGCAAAGAAGTGGAAGGACTCAATACATATAAATTTGCACAGAAAGACTGTACCTCCGCTCTGAATTCAACAGGGTCTTTGCCAATGTTGAAAAAAATGGCTCTAGAATTTGATTTTGTCATCGTCGGTGGTGAGTCGAAAACCTCGGGTAGTTGAGGGTAGCGTTTGTCTTCTTGAGAGTCCAAATTCGTCTCAAGGAGAAGCACACTAACAGTTTCCTATTAGGCGGCACGGCGGGGTGTCTTCTTGCGTCACGTCTTGCAAATACAGACACCAGACCCAAGGTCGTGCTCTTGGAAGGCGGCGGCGATATCAATAAGCCAGAGTACAGAAGAACCGCAGAGCGATTCAGCACCATCGCCCAACCTGGCCTTGACTATGGCTATGTCTCGACGCCGCAAAAACATGCGAGAAACAGGGAGGTACCTCAGGCGCGAGGTAAGGGTCTAGGTGGCTCGAGTGCGACGAATTTCCAAGTTTGGTCCCTCGGGGCCAGAGAGGAATTCGACAGGTGGGCGTCACTTGCAGGTGATGATTCATGGGCCTTCGAGTCTGTGATAGAACGAGTAAAGAAGGTTGGCTTTTCTCCTTACCCTATGTTGATGGTTGAGGTTTGGGGCGTCCCTGACATATAACAGCTGGAAAACCTACACCTCAATGACCTTTCTACCGATTGGGAGGAGTATATTAAGCCTGACCCCAAAAGTCATGGGTTTTCAGGGTGAGTGCTGTGATCATCTAATGGAGCGAGTGAAACGACTCACAGGATATAGCCCAATCGATGTTTCAATCGGCCACGTGGAAAAAGAAACGAAATCTTTCATCAATGCAGGGTCCGAACTAGGCGTAAGTCTAGTTGACACGACATTCGAATGGATTCCACGATGCTGACCTGCCCCCGTAGCACAAACGAAATCTTGATCCCAACGATGGGGATCCTATTGGTTTCTCTTTGAATCCCACAACGAGTCTGAATGGTATGCGCACCACTGGTGCGTCTGCATTTCTGGCCAAGGACCTGCCCGAAAACTTGACTGTTCTCACGGAAAGTCGCGTCGTCAAAATCGTTGTACAAGGCGATCGAGCAGTGGGAGTTCTCAAGGAAGATGGATCCATGAGTGAGTGTTTGCACTATTGCAACTGGAAACCATTTCTAACGCGTCTTGCATCAGTCACTGCAAAGAAGGAGGTCGTTTTGTCTGCTGGTGCCCTCGACAGCCCTCGACTCATGCTCCTTTCGGGCATTGGTCCACGATCAGACCTTGAGGCGCTTGGCATTGACGTCGTCAAGGATCTCGATGGGGTCGGGAAGTCTTTCACGGACCATCCCATGATTTTGACTTGTTTTCAAATGAAGCCCGGGTTCACCGACCGAATGGGACTTGTTGAACCAGCAAAGTATCAGGAGGCCATTAAACAACTCACCGAATCTGGAAACGGTCCGCTCCTGGGCCACTTCTCCTCCGTTCCCCACGCCTTTCTGAAGAACGACCGAGCGTACAAATCTCCAGAGTTTCAACAACTTCCCAATGAGGTTCAAAACTTCCTGCTTCAGCCTGGCGTGCCCGGCTACGAGCTTGTTGTAAGTGCACCATGGTTGTAGATTGGAAGTAAACAGGTTGCTTACTAACGCGTGAAAATTGCAGATCGGACCATTGATCCCCCCTACCCACGTCTTTGAGAAGCCGGATGATGGCTTTTTCTCAGTTTTTGTGGCCAATATGAACTCTGTTTCCCGAGGGCAGATTAAGTTGTCCTCGTCGGATCCAAATGATGCACCTCTCATCGATCCGGGATACCTCAGCAACCCTTACGACCTCGTCAATTTGCGAGAAGCGTTGAGAGAGGGGCTGAATCTCATGAAGACACCTGAAATGAAGAATCATTTTGTCAGGCCCTTGTTTGCGCCCAAGTCTGATAGCGATGAGGACATTGTCGTAAGTTGAACCATTTTAAGTAAATGATAATGCCTGTTTGAGTATTAACAGTCGAGCTAGGAATTCATCGAAGAGAATGTGGCCGGGTTGTGGCACCCTTCGTGTAGTGTGAAGATGGGCAAAGGCGAAGGAGATGGGAGCTGTGTGAATGGCGACTTGAAGGTCCATGGCCTAAAAGGCCTCAGAGTCGCGGACTTGAGCGTGACTTCAATTCTACCCAGGTATGTCTTCCGCTTTGCCATGGCCCTTCTCAAACTCGGATGAGATGCTGATATTTTGACAGTGGTCGTGAGTATTCCTTCCATGACAAAATCCTCAACATCCATGTATGTCGTGCTGAATGGTTGGTGATGCTGACTTGTGCCCGTAGATCCTCAGATCGTCGCATACGTCATCGGTCAAATTGCTGCGGAGAAGATCAGGGACGAGCATGGGCTGTGAAGTGGATTGGGACCGGTAACACCCTAGGCTACTGTTTACACGGTCAAACCATGTACCTAAAACCTCTTCCAACTATTCTCGTCCGGCCCTCAGCATCCGCCTCCTGTCCCTGTTCCTCAACAGCAAGCCTGTGATTCTCTCTCTTCAACGCAAAAAGAAGCACAGCGGAAGCCACGATGGCCATGAAAGCCATGCCGGCATTGACACTGAACGCCGCAATGAACCGGGGGGGCGCGTCATTGGGATACAGGTACGAGCCGTAGATGCTGGACATCGTAGACACCGCGTTATTGAACGCCACTGCAGCCGCACGCTTGGCGGTTGGACGGTAGATGGTGTTGGCCGTCCAGACCATCGACATGTTGAAAGCAGTGTAGATGCCTGGAAGCATAATCATGGCGCCCAGGTAGCGCGGTGCGATTTCCGTTGCAGCTCCAGAGATGATGAATCCGACAAGCGCGCAGGTCAGGGGCCCGACTGTGTGCCAGAACCTCTCGTTGGTACGGCCTGCATTCCATGATACCGTCGCACACACGATGCATGCCAGCAGATAAGGAGGCGAGGTGAGCAACAGCGTCGTGATGCGGTCTTTTCCGAGACTGCCGACGATGGTGGGAAAGAAGCTGTTGATGGAGAGGGAAGACGCAGCCCCATAGACGATGAGCACGAGAATCCAGTTGATGGGGTCGAAGACGATCATCCTGAACCCTTCAAAGAGGGGTTGTGACGACGAGCTCGTCCAGTCTTTTTCGCCGGCGGCGTCAACCTCCATGCGCCACACGGCCAGCTGTTGCTCTCGACTCGTAAGCCATTTCGTATTTGCTGGAAAGTCGGGAAGCATCGCGTAAGCACCGATGGCGATGACCACAGTGAGCGCTCCTTTTATGACAAAGACCCAGCGCCAGGCAAGGAGACCCCCGACGCCGTCCATGCCTTTCGTGATGGCGGCGGCGATCAGGCCTGAGAAGGCACCCGAGAGCATAGAGCCCATGTAGAACAAGCCAGTGCGGACACCGAGCTCCTTGCGAATATACCAGGAGCTGAGTGTAGCCACACAACCTGGTTGCCATTAGTCTTAGTAATTGCCATATACCAGGGGTGTACTCGGCGCAGAGGCTAGGCTTACCTGGGTAGAAAGCAGCTTGGACGAAGCCAAGTAAGAATCGAGTTGCCAACAATCCGCCGAAGCTGTACGCCGCGCCACTGCAAGCACATAGAATTCCCTAAAGACAATCGCTGCCATCAACTAGATATTCTACCATCTTAGACGTATCGAATCTTTGAGGGAGCATCTCCACTCCAAGCAGAGTACCATCACACGTCCTCATGCGATGAAGGGCTCCGTGGTTGACCAACGCACCCCACAAGGCCGAATCCGCTAAGAAGCTTGAGAAAAGAGGTGTAGACTTACCCAGACACCCATGCACCCAGCCAGGTATATTGAAGGACGGCCAAACTTGTTCAAAACCATGTTTGAAGGGACTTGCATTATTATGTATCCAACGAAAAGAATGGAGACGCAGGTCTGGGGTCAAACTGTGTGAGTTCTTTTACTGTGAATAAACCTGATGGCTTGTGTGTTGTCACCTGGAATTGGTTCCCGACAAGCCCGAGCTCGCTTTCCAGACCACCAAGCCTTGCTGCTCCAATAGCGTTTCTTGTATAATGAGATATAGTACTTCGCAATGCAAATAAGTGAAGAGTGAGCTTACCTGTCGAGATAATTCATGATGTACATCAATATCATCGTTGGCAACATCCTCATGTCGAGCTTTCTGATCAACGCCTTCTCAAGAGCCACGATCTCGTCCGGTGAAAGCCCCTTCAACAGGTCCGGAAGTTCGTGAGATGGCCAAGCCGCAATAGGCTCCTCAGAACTCGACCTGCCGTCCGATGCTGTGTCCATTGATATGTTGTTGATTCTCTCTGATCAGTCTCTTCAAGGCTCCCGTATGAATATAGCTCGATGTATGTGTAGATTGAAGAAAGCTTTATGGCCACAAAGACACAGGCTTTGCAGGACGGGAAGAGCTCGCGGACGGACTGGGTCAAACGGTGCCGGGAGTTCTCAGTGACGACTAGGACTTTGCAAATAATATAACAACCCGCAGAATATCCGTACGGGGGCTCTTCTGTCCTCTTTATCTTCTTTTCTCGGTCGTACATTGCTCAACGATAGCATTGTGTTTGTGTTCTGCGAGGGAGGCAACGTTGCCTGCCGCACAGCATGTCAGAAGCGGACTCCTCCTCCGTCGGTCTCGTCGAATCAAGTGGTAGCGGACTTGGCGTACATTGGTCGACAAGGGTTCTTTTGGCGCTGCGGGTGTGTCGCGACTCACCGGGGCTGCATGAGTATTTTCAACGGGGCCCATTCTTGCTTGCCTGGTCAGTCACTTGGCGCGCGTTGTCGTCACACACGTGCATGTTTGCTTGCTAACGGGCTGCGAGACATCGACGACGCGTGGAGGGATAACACCTGCATTGCGTCACCGAGCTGCATAGGACATACCAGCCCGAGGGTTGTCGATGAACGGGAAAATATTTACCGGCGAAGCGGCTTGTCACTGGCAACTATCGTTTGGCTCGTGGTCGACTGCCCTCTTTCACCGAGGTAGAAAAAGAATGCACGCGCCACCCGGTTCCGAGTCTCGGCGGAAGCACAATCATCACACCGGCGGCTGTCGCCCCTCCGAGGGCATGCATGATATCGCCAAACGCCCTGAATCCGTCGACGCGCCCACCCGTGGCACTGCGGCGACTTGCCTCATGTGGGGGTTGCTAGCGTCGGCGACGTTCCCGGTCGAAGGATTCTGTCCTCCATCTCTTTGGAAAGCCAATTATCGTGAGAGCGGATGGTGGACCACGGTGGATCGGGATTCGACGCCACAGCGGATGAAGTGGGCTACCAAGCCCGGCAGGGAGGGCCACAATTTCGATGGTTGGAGGGGGTGAAATAGATGGGATTTGTTTTCACCGGGGGAACTCCCTTACTGGATCAGCTGGCGGCGTTCCGCATTTTTACTTGCGTGACCGGTTCGACGTATAGTCGTGTTTCCCATGTCGTGGTCGTTTGATAATGGCGTTGCTACTGAGGTGTCATTCGCCCAAGCTGTAGTTCGAGCAACAGTCAATGCAGCGTCAGTGCAGCCGCAACAGCTGACAGGAGAACTGTGTCATTGTTAAACTTGTGTTTTGTCATGTCTTTGGCTGTAATAATGTCTATATTATGCTCTTTGCGGCGAATACCTAAGGTGGCACAGCAACAATTGCCTACTCGAGCGGTGCCCTGTTATTATATGCGATGCGGAGTTTGTGTAATTAACATAATGTCCAGTAGTTCATTTAAACCGTAATTTCGTTTTGTGCACGAGTCCGAGGACTCTTTCGGTTCCTGCTTCAGTTTCTAGACGCTCGAGCTCACCACAGACAGTAGGGGAATACTGCTATGATTCCTCATCTAGTGGAATTGCCCTTCTGCGTCGTGAAGCTCTCGGTGCTGCTAAAGTCCTTCACCCTCCCGAGCAGGATCTCGAGCATGCGGAACCCGACGCCAGGGGTGTAGCCAGGCAATTCGTGGCCGGAAAGATGGGAAGTAAAGAACGTCAACCCACGCTCGGAGGTCCACACGCCCTGCCGTCCCATACCCGCCTGAGCGCCCGGGTTGTAATCCGTATGGTATGGCACGTAGACAGGCTTGGAAGGGTATTCGGACAACCCCTGTGCGCCGTTCCAAGTCATGTTTTGGATGGCGAAGAGGGTGCCGTTGGTGGGGAGAATGTAGTCCAAGTCGCCACTGCCGATTATGGTGTTGTTGGTGTATTCAATGACACGCTGCAGAACGCCGCCGCCGACAGGGTCGATGGAATCGTCGCCCGCATTGCTGCTGGCGTTGCCGCGGCCAAAGACGTCGATGTCGGTGCATTGCAGCCAGTTGGAATCGAGGGGAGCGTGCAAGGCTTCCTTCACATCGGTGCGGTTGAAATATATTTCCGCGCCGGGGGGATGGTAATCACCCGAGTTGACTATTCCGAGGTGGGCGTATGGTATCGGGCAGGTGTCGGTGATGTGGTAGATGTTGAAGCAGGGGTTGACTTCTATGGCGCCCTCGTAGACGGCCTCGAACAGACCGCATGGGTAGGTTTCGTCTGCGTAGGGGTCCGGCAAGACGGGGAAAGGCACTTGCGGCGGCGGGAACGTGAAGTATGTGTCGAGGTAGGAGGAGAAGTTGCACGAGACATGGCGCTCTCGAAGGTCTTTAAGATACGTCTCGTTCAGGTACATGAGGTTCTGCCAATACTCGGCGTAGGGCACGGCAATGACGTCCGACTGCGTGGTTGAGTCCCCGATGAGGGGGTCATTGATTGCGACACCCGCCAAGTTGAAGTACTCTGTGTCCTTGGCCGAAATGAAGCCATCGGCAATGTATGGGACGTAATAGCCGGCATACGACTCTCCTGTAATGTAGGTCTTCCAGTCATTTGTCTGGAATGTGTCGACAAAGCTTTTGTAGAAGCCCTTGAACTCGGCGGCAAGCTCGACCTCATTGCTGATGTTGGGCACGCCCTGGGAGTAGCCAACGCCAACAGGTTGTTCGACCCACAGCATGTTGGTCAGGTTTGTCCATGTGTAGGGGTTCTGGACAGGGGCGAGCGTGCCATCTTCCCAGGTGAAGACGCCGTTCTCTGTCAGGAAACCGGAGAGCGAGGAGCAGCCGGGTCCGCCATTAAGCCTGCTCTAGTTTTAGTAAAACGGCATGGGAAGATGCGAGAAACGGCTATATTACCAGATGGTGACCTCCTCTGGCGTTTCTGCAGCAGTTGAGGGGAAGAACCAGAAGAAAAGCTTGCGAGTCTCGTTGGGGTCATCGGAGATAGGGAGCAGCCCGGCGTACGATTCGCCGATGTCGAAATCAACTTCGGGGAAGCCAGTGCCGTTGACAGCGAAAGCTGGTGAGAGAGATCAGCTCAACGTCCTACAGATTGACTTTCCAGGCTGACTAACGCTTGGTCGCGTCAGTCAAGAAGCGACTGGCTCGCTTTTGTAGCTTCTCGGGCAAGACTGGCTGCTGGTCTGCCACAGACCTCTCGACCACAGACTTTTGAAGTTTGGGTCTAGGTCTGATTGCTCCCTTGAAAGCGCCTGCAGAGGTCTTGAAAGCACATGCAGAGGAAGCGCAGAGCAACCCACAGATAAGCTTGAGGAGCTTCATCTTTGGCCAAACTGAACGGAATGAAGGAGCACCTGGGCGGCCTACGCTCCAGACATCGTTCCAGCAGCAGCTTTTAAAGGTTTTGATTTAATATGACGGCACTTGGACCAGACCCTGACACGCTAGCTGAGGTGGTCCTTTTGCGATGTGGGACGGGTACACAGTGATACATGGGCAGGCACAGTAGGAAAGCAGAGCACGGCTTGAGATTGCCACAGTGCTCCTCGAGAGGTTTCTTGTTCTTGATTCAAGAAACACGTCAAGATCGAGTCATCCAAAAGCCTTTACACTCCTGAGGTTAGAATAACAGTCGATTCTCAACATGACCTTAGTCAATATCTCAGATCCATTCCATTAAATGATGTCACATACTGCCAACATGTGACCGTCAAAAATCTCACTGAGTACTTGAAGCGCTTGGTGAGAGTTCGGAAAGGATGGCACATCAGAAAATACCTTCGTCACATACAGCAAGAATTGTCCAAAATCGCAACCCAGATGCCCATGGATGCCAGCCCTAGCCGCTCTTAAATACTATGACTCGAGCTCTGAGAAGTGTTCGTCTTAATGTTATCTTTCGCTGACAATGTCAAGTTTATGCGCCTTCACATCATCCTGGAGCTTGTCAAGTACATATTAACAATGGCTGTGTTGGCACACATAATGTTTTCAATGGCGGTAATGGCACGACGTCGTAGCCTTTGGCTCGATGTCGAGCTTCGGACCCGATATTTATTCGTCAGACAGTAGCAGAGTCTTTCTCGAGATTCTATCAGAAGCTTCAGCGCCAAGGAAAAGGAGCATCGCGGAATACGCGAACAGGCCACTCTTTGTCGTCCAACGATACAGATAGTAAATAAGTAGTGATATGGTCGGCTTGGATGGCGGAAGAGGCCAGTGCGAACACTGGGGAGAGCAAGGAAGAAAGAAGTACAGCAAAGTAGACCATGAACCTAACGTCCACTCGAAATGGAACACTGACGCGTTAGCACAATGCGGACGACGCGCTGCCATCCAGGAGAAGAAGGAGGAAGCATCGAACAATGTTTAGGTTCTCAAAAGTTCCCGACTACCGGTTGTCAATACCTGGTTGTGGGTCTAGGATCATGCTATCTATTCGCTCATGATACAACGGACGGCACTCGGCAACCTTAGCAAGAATACTGAAGAGGACTTTTGCACGCACGAACTGCCCCCATTGGATGCGTGATGGTGTCAGTAGATTGGCCTCCGCTTAGACTCCAGTCTAGCGAACCGTTATCAATTCGCACTTCAATCCCGAAAGTTAATGACCTCACCGACACCGATCTTCCCTGGTGGGACTTATTGCTCCGCAGGAGGGAGAATCGCCTGATGTCTCTCAGTTGTCGAGGGAAAAGCAACGGAAGCTTCCATGGCGCCGATATTAGCTGCCTACCCCACCCTACCAGGTATGGAGAGAATTAGGACGGGACAGTGCGTGCACTCTGACTCAACATAAATGTTTATTCACGTTTCAAGAACATCTCAAAATCCATGTTTTATGTGAAAATAAAGCCATCTTGGCACTTGCTCTTGTTTGTTTCTACGAGCAGAAGCGATCCCCTCCCCCCTCTCTCGCCGGCTGTCCGGCATCCCCGGCGCTACAGTTCATCACCTGTGTAGGTAAAAAGCCGCGGCAATGCAGCTATTCGTACACGGACACGGGCGACATTCCGACCTTCCTTTCAAGGTTAAATTCCGCGAAGGCGACCCCACCGATCGTCCGCGAACCAAGCAGCTGCCGTATATTAATCCCCACCGAACAGCTCACCTGTGATCCGATAACGCAGGTGTACGGATACCTAGAGGATCTAGCAGGGGGTCGGGTGACCAAGCCGGCAAGCCGGTCGAAGCTTGTCCACAGTGTGGGCGGTAGCGTTGCAAACGGGATTCAACTTTAGCCTCTGCCTACCAGCTGTGGATGACACGGCATATCTCACGGATATTCGAGCACATCGTCAACGCACGAAATCCTTCTTGCTTCATTCACTGCGAGCCGATCCTCGAGGCCGTGTCAATGACGGGAATCTTGGGGCACTGAGTGGCGTGTAGATGCGTGTTCCTTTGCGGGAACGCGTCAGCCAAAATAAATGCCCTAAAACACCCTTTTTCGAATCTTCTTCCACAGCGGCTTGGCAATGCTTGGCCCGCTGCGCGGCTGCGCGGCACATTCGTGAAGGGTGCAGAGATGGGATAGCCGATCGCCGACACGTTCTCAAGATCAACTGCTCGCCACACGTCCTGAAGCGCTAGTGTCGTGGTGGCTAAAACGTACAAGAGGTCGCCAAGTAACCAGATTGAGTCGTGTGGTGAACGGCAGAACAATCATGATTGAGTCGGGCCAATGCCTTCAAGCGAAACGGCCACGCCGAGTAATTCTAAACGATCATCAAACACAGCACCCAAACAATCCCAGTAACAAGTTGAGGACTTAGTCATTGGCTTGTGACAAGAGAACCTGACTTCAGGCCAACCCGATGATCGCGACGTTATGGCAAACATGATGGCCGTCCTCACACACACATGTCATTTCTCTAGACTGACATCGCGAGGAAAGATTCAATCGACACTCTTCCAGCCACACAAGAGCGGCGACTGATGGAATGCCTTAACCACGGTTGTCAGCAACACGGCCATGAGCCGTCCAACGGCCACCCTCCGAAGCTGCATCGGTCTTCAATGGGTTTATTATGGCTTGGGTGGCAACCACCCTTCGAGTGCTTCTTACATTTTGACATATACCTAACTGTGTGCTTGTATTGACAGCTAGGCTCGTGTCAAGCTGGAATGTGCCCAAACAGCATCATCATTGCGATACATGCAGTACGTTCTGGTCGGCACGCAAGGTCAGGCCCAGCGACATCATTTAGTGCTTCGAACATGATCCGTTCCCGCCAAGTTCAAATATTGTGATTACTCTAGCATGCTCCCAGAGACCATGTCTTCCCATCTTTTATGGCGGGCAAGCAGACATGGAATACTTGGCAATAACTTCAGTGTGGCAACGGCGTTTCTCCTTGGCATTGAAGTTCCAAAACGCGGGTGGATTTCGAACTTGGGGGCACATCAGGGGATGTGCTCATAATACGAGGTTTGCTAGAACCATTCTCAAGCACGCACTACTTACATGCTTTCTCACTTAATAAGCGGTAGTTCCGTCCACAAAGTCTCTCTTCGTGTCGTTCTTTGCTGCCCTTTTTCGATAAGAGCTTACGAGACAGAATGTGTCAATGCCAGCTTCACAACAGTGTAGATAGATTGGTGATGCTTCGATCTCAAGACGTTCGACAGCTTTACATTGTATCGTCAATCATGATTTTAGAATCTTGCTCTTTGCTGGCAGGATGCTTCGTGATTTTTCTTTTCGAAGTCTACATTGGAGTTCGTTGGGGATTGGGCACTAGTAGCTTGGCGGTGCGGGTCGTAGTAGCGTAGTCATTGCTCAAAGCTGCGAGTTTTACTCAAACACTTGAGATAATACTTATGACTGCAACAAAAAGGACCGGGCATCGTCAAGGTTTAACGTCACTACACACAAGCCAGATGCAACTTCCTCGGCCAGAGCCCTCAGGAAGTGACCGAGATGCCAGGTCCACCAAGTGGAAATATTACCCAAGCTCACTGGAAGTCGGAAGCGCCGTTGGACCGGTTGATAGACATTAGAAACTGCACCTGAACGCCTACTCAGTCGGCCTTGTGTCTGCAGGGAGGCCGAAGCCAGCCTAGCCTATTAACGACAACAGCCATCTCTCTGTCCAAAAGTCATGGATAAGGCCCAACGGTTGCAGATATGACAGCCAAGCCGGTGGCTTGGACGGAAACGGCCACGATGTTCCCGCCCGCTTAACCGGCGAATCACGAAGTGCAAAAATCAATATTAACCCTTCGGCATGCAAGGGTGTTGCACCTCTTCTCGCCAACAAAATCACATGGCGAAGCAACGGGCCAATTATCCGATAGACCCTCAGGCCACAGCGGTTTGAGTGCATTCCTATCAACGCCATGCAGGAGCTGAGTCTGCCTCGTGAGGGGCTATGCTATTCCGGCAGTCCAGATTGAAATGCGATGTTGAAGTGTGCGATTAAAGTACAAGACACAGGGCGATCCAAGTCTTGGTCCAACCTTCTGTGAGAGACACTTCATTGTGATATCAACATACATTCTACATAAACCAGCTATGGCATCAGATGCACAGAGCAAGATCTGTCTGGACATAGCTGTCGACCACCGTATCAGGAAACTACTCAAGCCTGTCCCAAGATACGCGACGGAACCTTCCACCCATGTCTCTCGTTTGGAGCAAGAAGGTCGGTCGCTTCAGTTGCCAAGCGCCGAGATCCAAGTCACAGCACAGCTGGCGGGCCCGCCCGAAAAGGGCGGCATCGCCGTCATGCTGCAGCAGCCCCGGGATAACCACCCGTTCGAACGGGGTCTCGAGGCCGTCATTGACGACTGCGAGACGCTCCGTGCCCTTGAAGAGATATTCTACGTGGTCTCCTGTGGTACTCTGGATTTTCGGGAGGACATCACCGTCGTCGACCTGCTGCCGTATGTTTCGGAAAAGCTGCTGAGGAATGTTGACGCCACGAGGTTGAATAGCGCCTTTCGCACATCGAATGCGACCATCTGCGCCAAGAACCCCGACGTTCTGCTATGCGCGGGCAGGATAATGATACCTCCTGAAAAACGAGGTTCTGTTCAGAATCCGCGCAACCTTGAGTGTATCGGGATCGGAGAGAGGTTTGGACGCAAATGGCCAGTCAAAGCGAAGGTCCGGAACGAAGAGCAGGGTGGGTTTGTCGATCTTGTCAAAGTCAACGGGTTCCACCCAAGCTGCGCGATGAACTATAAACCTCACTTGAGTCTCCTCAGGCAGCTCCTGATGCTGGTTGGTGCTGAGGCCTGCGGCAGGTATCGAGAAGACTGGACGCACAGTGACTGGATGGATGATCTAAGGCAGCGTTGCAGTGAATATTTTTCAGCCACAGGTAAGAACACAATTATGACATCCCATGTTTGGTTTGGAAAGCACTCCAAATGCTTACTCCATGAAAAGCGTCGATGAGCCCTGGTCGAGAGCAGACTACGCGCAGCAGTACGAACATATATCTACCAGAGTATGTAGAGCTCTACTCGAGGACATTGGACGACATAAGTAAAAGCGTCGGCGATTTCATTTCCACCACCCAGGGCTACGTCGACTTGCGCAACAGTGCTCTAAGTGAGAAATGCAACAACGCCAATCTTATTCTGCGCCAGATTCTTCGCCTCAAGGAACTAGTTTGGCAAAAGTCCGAAGCCTGGAAGGAAAGGAAGAACAAGGCTGCCCTCGAGCAAGCAGCGGCTGACACTTTGCATTTCACCATCCGCACCAACGACTTTGTCAAGAGACCCGCAACCAAAGCCTCAACGCCGCCGCCCCAAGAAACGCCGCTCGCTGCGACGCTCCGACAACGCCT
Organism: Colletotrichum zoysiae; assembly: GCA_030867305.1. Lineage (NCBI taxonomy): Eukaryota > Fungi > Ascomycota > Sordariomycetes > Glomerellales > Glomerellaceae > Colletotrichum > Colletotrichum zoysiae. The sequence continues at coordinate 30,413 of MU842932.1, read as the reverse complement.
CGATTCAATATCCAAGTGTGTCACGATGGGACAGCCTCGCAAAAAGTTTGAACTCGACTTGCACGGCGCAGCGAATGGTTTCCTCCAACTGGCGGTTGATATCGAGACGTTGCTGTTGGATCTTTTGTGCAAGAAAGAAGCGGCTCTTCACCCGCAGGGCCAGGAAGACTTGCTTTCAGAGCAGCTGAGCGGGTTGACCCTCAGGTCTGGCATGGGAGCCTTACGCGCCTAGCATGTCGGTACCAAATTGTTGGTTTTATGTTTTGGCGATGCTACTTTTGTGAGGTCGGTACGATTCTTTCCAAGGGTGGCGTTGCCATCATGTTCCAAACTAGGCTCTATCGCACAGAGTCAAAGTATGCCCGGAAATTATAATGGCGAATATTAAGTTAGTTGTAAGAACGATTGTTAGATTCACCTTCACGCACATCGGGAGTGCGTATCTTCGGAACAAGCACACCATCCTCGTCCTATACTGTTAACCTTTGAAAACGCCAATGTCGGTAACAACCCATCACTGGACTTGTAGGGTCTTTGATAGATGAAGTTACAATCTTAGATGCTAGAACTAATATGTTTGTGTCCCCATTCATATAACAGTAATTGTCTTCTCATACTGAGGTTTAAAACTGGACACAGTCACGGATGTTCGGATACCACAGAGCAAAAGCGATACCCCACGACGATGCCTCCCAGTGATTACGAACTGCCTATACTAAGCACACTACGTTTGGTACGCAATCGTCGTCTGAGTGGTCGAGATAACGCCGGGCATATCATCCGGGTGGAAGAACATTAGCTCCAAGCACACGAACCTGGCGGCGAGAATTAGGCTCTTCACTCTCATCATCATCGCCGATGGTGTTATTGGAAAAGCGCTACCTAATCTTACGCTGATATTCTCCGACATTCTAGCCGTGCAGCAACACACACAACCTCCCTGTGCCATGACCTTGGAACGACATCTCACTGAAACTTTGGAGTTTTGGAAAAGGGGTTAGTGGACTGGACCCTGCCAGAGTACCATCTAAGCAGGCAACCGTCAATCTCATGCAGTCGGGACACAACGCATGATCCGTCAGTCTAGGCATCCGCGATGAAGAGCAGTTGTTATGAGCCAAAACCATGTGAGTTCGACAAGCTGCGGAACATCTAATCCTGAACCCGACAGGTCAAACTAGCCTTGGTGGACCGATGCGCCGAAATGGGAAATGCCGCAGGATAATCGGCATCGTATCTGCCAAGGGGCCACACATTATGTGCGCGAGTAACGCGTTGGAGAGTTATTAACACACAACACATGCAATTGAGCAAGGATTATCACGACGTCGGGTTCCATAATGCACCAACGACCTTCCTATCTTGAACAAGTCTTCCCCGCCAAAAGACGAAATCGAATAAAGAGGGAGAAAATGGCTGCCTGGACTGCGGAGGCTGCACCTTGTAGTCGCATCTTGTCCTTGTACCTTGTAGTTGTAATACCTTGAATGGCTGCCTGAACAGTTGAGTTGATGAAATACGCGATGGTTCGACTTCATGATGTCAAGTCTCAAGCACGACCTAATCAAATCATTCCAAACTCCCAGAGACTCACTCCGGATTGAAATCCAACTCTTTACAATGACTGGCTCTTCATCACGCCTCCGCACTCCGCCCCAGGCGCCACCCGTTTTCACCGCGACGCCAATCTCCATCATCGCCGACCTCAATCGCCTCATCGCAGCCTCCCGGACCGCCCAAGAAGCCATCTTAGGCTCCGCCACCCCTTCCACAGCAACATACGACAACGTCCTTCTCACACTTTCTCATGCAGAGAATGCGCTGGCCTCTGAATCCACCCTTCTCGTGTTTTACCACGCTGTGTCCCCGTCTGCGGATGTCCGTGCCGCCTCTTCCAAAGCTCGCCACATGTTACGCGACTTCACCCTCGAACGCTCCATGAACGAGCGCATGTTCCGTCTCGTGGACGCCGTGTACAACAACGCCGAAGCCTCCCATGGTCTAGACCCCGAAAAGAGGAACTACCTGGTCAAGAAGCACAAAGAATTCGTCAAGAACGGCCTCCGCATCCCGGCCGGGCCCCAGCGGGACCGCTTCAAGGAGGTGAAGGGCAGGATCGACGAGCTGACGTCGGAGTTCTGCAAGAACGTCACCGAGGCCGATCTCGCCGCGTGGTTCACGCCCGACGAGCTCGACGGGTACCCGCAGCACCTGCTCGCCCGTCTCGAAAAGGGGCGGCAGGGCGGCGAGGACGAGGGCAAGCGCCGCGTCGGGCTGCCCGGCCAGCTCGCGCCCCTCTTGGCGAACGCGCGGGACCCCGAGACGCGGAAGAGGGCCCGCGTGGCCTTTGAGAACCGCTGCCCGGGGAACGTCGCCGTCTTCCGCCGGGTCGTGGCCCTCCGCCACGAGGCGGCGCGGCTCCTGGGGTACGCCAACCACGCCGCCGTCAGCGTCGAGGACAAGATGGCCGGGTCGCCCGGCCGCGTCGACGCCTTCCTCTCGTCTCTGAGGTCGAGGCTGGCCGAGGCCGGCGAGGCGGAGCGCGAGGCCCTGATCGAGGTCAAGCGGCGCGACGCCGAGGCCCGAGGCGGGGCTTTTGACGGGCGGTGCTACCTCTGGGACGTGCCGTACTACAACCGGCTCTTCGCGCGGGAGAGGTACTCCGTCGACCAAGAAAAGATTGCAGAGTACTTCCCTCTCCAGTCGACGGTCGAGGGAATGCTGCGCATCTTCGAGCACCTGTTCGGGATGGTGTTCCGCGAGGTCCAGGGTGAGGATAGAGATGCGATGTCGCCCACGGGTAGGGGAGAGGATTTGGTGTGGCACGAAGACGTCCGGGTCTTTGCCGTATGGGACGCCGAGGGCGAAGGCGGCGGGTTTCTGGGGTATATTTACCTTGATCTTTACCAGCGGGATGGAAAGCAGGGCGGTTTCGCAAACCACAGTCTCATCCCGGTGAGAGACTTTCCCCCTATTTTGTCTTTCTAACCGGCGGGTTTACGCTAATGCCGCATCCAGGGCTTCACCAACCGAGACGGAACCCGCATGTACCCATCCACGGCTTTGGTCTGTTCCTTCGCCCCTCCCGCCTCGGCCGACTTACCGGCGCTCCTGCGCCACCAGGACGTCGTGCTGCTCTTCCACGAGCTGGGCCACGGCATCCACGACCTCGTCTCGCGCACGCAGCTCGCGCGGTTCCACGGGCCGATGGGCACCGCCGTCGACTTTGGCGAGGCGCCGAGCCAGATGCTCGAGAACTGGTGCTGGCTGCCGGAGCAGTTGAGCGGGCTGAGCCGGCACTACTCGTACCTGTCGGAGGCGTGCCTCCGGGACTGGCGCGCGTTGGAAGGGAACGGCGACGCGCCGCAGCCGCCGGAGAGGATTCCGCGGGACGCGACCGAGGGTCTCCTGAGAAGCCGGCGCGTCGGCGTGGTGCTGGCCGCGCTGCAGCAGATGGCCATGAGCGTCTTCGACATGGCCGTTCATCAGCCGTCCAGCCAAGACGCGGCCGAATCCACAGACTATTCAAAGCTCTGGAACGGGCTCCGGAGGGAGATTGTCCCGTCCGACGACCCTTCCGCCCTCGGCGGGAGTGGCGAGTGGGGACACGGATACACCAACTGGGGTTTCCTGATGGACGAGTACGATGCTGGGTTCTACGGCTACTTTTTGTGAGTTTCGCCCCCTCTCATCCACGGCGCCGACCAAACGTGGCGGCATGGCTGACCCGGTTCTGCCACCAACAGCTCGAAAGTCTACGCGCAAGACATCTTCAGCACTGTCTTCAAGGGGAGTCCCATGAGCGAGGAGGCAGGCCGCAGGTACCGGTATGGCGTGCTTGAGAAGGGAGGGAGTCAGCCCGAGTTGAAGACGTTTGAGGACTTTTTGGGGCGGGATGTCCGCATGGAGCCGTTCTATGAGGACTTGGGCCTGGCTGCTTGATGCACAGAGGGCCAACCGAGCGCGTATCCGGCTCGAGCCGGCCTGCAACTGCAACCGAGGGCCCGGCTGCTCACCCTCTCGGCTCCTGACATGACGGCGCTCGTCGGCGGCCTGCGTGCCCTAAACACCAACTACGACGGCTCTCCTAACGGCTTCCTCACCTAGCGCCCCCGGCCAGCTGACCAACGACTTCTTTGTTAACCTGCTGGATATGAGCACGGCTTGGAAGGCAACCGACGCTAGTGGGTGGTGGTCTCTTTGAGGGCACTGCGCAATACGGGTGCCAAGAGGTGGGCGGCCGCGCGCGTGTACTTGTGTCGTCTTCGGCTCGCAAGCCGAGCTGCGCGCCGTGGCCGAGGTGTATGGCACCGCCGACGGGGAGTCCAATTTCTTGCACGATTTCGTAGCTGTCCAAGACAAGTTCATGAACTTGGACCGATTCCGATGGCATCGACGGTCGTTTCCGTCAACTCGAAGGCATCTCTAAGTCGCTTTCACCGTCCTTATATGATACCCCGTCGCACTACAAGTATGGTACACTTATGCATCGTAGCCAAGGGATTACAGAGACCACCAAACTAAGGTCAGTTTTTTATCGAAACAAGATTGGCAACTAATTTATGGCTCAAGGATGTAGCCAGTCCGTTTTCAACCTCGTGAGCTAGAATATCGATGAGCTGGAAACGTGTAGTTTGGTCTATGTTGGTACCTGAGCGCTCAAAGTTACTTTCACAAGACCAGGGATTCCAGTAATCGACTCAACGATTTGCGAGAGAATGTCGAACCGCATTTAGAGATGAATTGGAGTTGAAGTGGTATTTACATCTCTCCAGGCTCAATAAATACACATGACTCGACGGCTCACGAAGCCGTTTCCAGAGCTCTGCATCCCGCGGAATGATCTGTGAAGCACGAGATATCCCGGCACACATCTGGCCACTCGTCGAGACCGAGCTCGAGCCACGTCACCACAGGGTTGCCGTCACGGTCCGGGAGGCTCCTGACGTACCGACCCACGAGCCTACGCCGCTCCATGTCCCAGTCGCCGTCCACCCACGTCCACCTGTTCCCGGCCGAGACGAAGCCGGCGGCGTCCCGCCCCCTCTCCTCCAGCAGCACCGCCCCGAGCCTGCCGAACATCTCGGCCGCGGCGTCCCACGCGCCCTCGCGCCACGGCATGCGGCGGGCGACCTCGAGCGCCCGCATCCGGATGTCGTGGTTGCGGCATTTGGCGATGGCCGGGCCGACCGTCGAGAGGACGCCCATGCTCAGGGTGAAGCGCGCGTGGTACGCCGGCCTCGTCTCGACGGCGAAGGCCAGGCAGCGCTCGACGAGCACGGAGAACTCGTCGTCGTACGCATCCCAGGCCATGTCGGTGGGGTCCAGGCAGCACCTCAGGTTGATGTCGATCATCAGGTGGTGTAGCTGCATGAGCTGGATGGCGCGCTTGGCACGGTCGTCGCCCGCGGCGGTGGCGCGGGCCAGGTTGATGTCCAGGACGTGTCGCCACTTTTCCACGTGGCATAGATATGTCTGCTGTTGGCGCGAGAGTGCGGCGTCGGGGCTGGTCAGCCGTTCCTGTGACAGTTTGACGAGGGCTTGGCCGGCGAACGCCATGATGCGAGCAAAGAAGGAGCTCCATTCGGCCTGCAGCTGCCTGGCGCTTCGATGTCCCAGATCTGGCACTCGATGTATGGAAGCGTCCCATATGGCGAGGTTTGTTCTCTGGGCCTTTAGGAACGGCGTCCACCCGCCCATGAGGGAGAGGAACGAGAGCATGCATTCGATGTCGTCGACGTCTTCTTCCCCCCGGCCCTGCGCGACGCGGGGCGGTGCGGCAGAGCCATCTGGGAGGTACTGTCGGAGAGGCTCCTTCAGCAAGGATGCCGACTTGGTCATCAAGCTGTCAACCATTTCCATGTTTCCTTGTAAGAGTTCAAAGGTGAGCAGCAGAATGGTCATGATGAAGACACTCCTGGGCGATGGCGTCTCGGCTGCCGCGTCGACTTCTTTTCGAAACATGGACAGCGCCTGGACGTAGTGGCGGACGGCGATCCGGTGCTCGGCGTTGACTATGGACTTGGCGGTCCACGGGAACAGCGCCGACGGCATGTTGGCGGTCGATGCCGACGCCAGCGAGCTGGATATTCCCCGCGAGAGGGCGGCGACGGCCAGAACGGCGTGACGCGCACAGCCTCTGCTCGTGGCCTCGCACAGGACTATCCGAGACCAGAAGTCGGAACAGCTGTAGCCGGAGAGGTCGTTGATGAGTTCGTGGCGGAAGAAGTCAAAGTAGGTGACTTCATGGGCGCTAAAGCTCCCCGGCGTCGGGCTTGGTGTTTAGGCAGGGGTGTGGAAGAAGCACACGGCGCGCGGCCGTGGCCGCTGGTGGCGCTGGGGTATTGTCGGCAGGCTTTGCTCTCGGCTTGCCTTTCATAGCTACAGTGTCGCCAGGAGTTGGCCGTGTGTCGTACCCGTCGCAATCTATGCGCGCCTTGCGACAGCGTTCGCATGTCGGCCTGGCTTCATCGCACTTGACGCGACGAACCTTACAGGTTTTGCACCCCGTCCGCACCTTGGGCTTGCTAGCCCGCGTTTTCTTAGCCAAGGCCCTGCGGTCCAAGGTTTGATCACGGCCGAACCCCCCAGGATATTCGGATGGTCTGGGGGTTAAGGTAGGAAGAGTTTTCACTGCCGAACTCTGAGGTTCCGGCCGGTACTGGGTAGCCATGGCTGCAGCACGTTGTAGCCGGAAATATCATGTGGATTGATGTTTGTATTACCTATCGTAAAGCCAGGTGAGGTCAGCACAGAGTTTCCTGTACGAGCTCGACGTGATTCGTCGTTTCGTTTATGGCTGCCCAGTCTAAGAACTGGCTCTTCTGATTGGCTGCGTCGTAAAGCCAGCTCGCTCTCCGATTGGTCCCTTATTCTTCTACTGAAGACTGGTGGCTTCACGACAGATGGAGAGACAGAGAGACGGATGAAGAGACAAAGTATTTAAAGAGCGCGATTGCCGATTCTTTTCTGATTCCAATCTAATGCTCCGTACTTCTTCATGACATCTTCTTGTCTATCTCTGGCTACTACTCTCCCACCGCCGCCGTCAGCTTTCATCATGTTGGGTCTTAGCCACGTCGATATCAGCGACCTCATCCCGTCCGGAATTAGCGGGATTGCTATCTTCAATAACACAAAACTTCCTGATGTTCTCCATTCTGCATCACGCAACTTGGAATTCTTCAAGGGCGCTGACACCAGCCACCTCGTCGCGTATGGAGCCGGCGCCGTGGCCGTGTATTACGTCGTCTCCTCGCTCGCCGCCTGGCTGCCGCTACGACACGTCCCGGGCCCGTTTCTCGGGTCTTTCTCCTACTTGTGGCTGATGCGGAACAACTTCCTCGGCATCTCCAGCGCTCAGCTGGTCGGCCTGAAAAAGTACGGGTCGGTCGTGCGCGTGGCCCCCAACTACGTTCTCACCGACGACCCGGCCGCCCTGCGCCGCATATCGGGCGCCCGGAGCGCGTACGGCCGGGACGCCTGGTGGACGGCGCTGCGGATCGACCCGCGCCAGGACAACATGCTCACCACCACCGACACAGCCGCCCATGACCGGCTCAAGGCGCAGACCGCCAAGGCTTACAGCGGCCGCGACAACGTCGACATTGAAGGCGGCATCGACGTCCAGCTGGCCAAGCTCAAGGACATGATTCGGCAGCACTACCTTTCGACGCCTACCGAGATGCGAAAAGCCGACTTGGTCTGGATTATCCGCTACTTCACCTTGGATTCCATCACCTTTCTCGCCTACGGCGAGCCGTTTGGATATCTGGAAGCCAACGACGATCTGTTTGACTTTAACAGGCAGGTCCAGAGCGCTACCAAGCCGATGAGCATGGTTGTCGATACCCCACTACTGCGTCACTTTGTCAATTCCCCGCTGGCTCCTCATTTTATGCCCAAGATCACGGACAAGAAGGGAATGGGCAGGCTGATTGCGTAAGTTTCATCAGTCATTCGTTGTACGCGAAAAAGCGCACATCTGATGACCGTTATGCGGTAGCTTGGGACAGGAATTCGTCGGACGTCACTTCGACAATGACTTTAAAGACGCAAAAGACATGGTGGTGAGTTGACACCTCTAGCCAACTGCGGCTGAGTAGTTCAGATCTGACTATATGACTCATCTAGGGCTCCTTTATGCGGCATGGGCTTACGCGGGAGCAATGTGAAGCCGAGTGCGTCGTGCAGGTCATCGCCGGGGCCGACACGACGGGGACGACAATCCGGTCGGCGCTGATGTTGGTGACTGGCACCCCGCGGGTCTATAGCCGCTTCATGGAGGAGATCAAGTCAGCTGTTGACGGCGGTCTGGTGTCGTCGTCGGCGACCATTACGTACGAGCAGGGCAAGAAGTTGCCGTATTTACAGGTACGTAGTGCACTCAGGGAGATGCGAAAATTATTCCGATTGCTAAGCATTAAAACAAAAACAGGCCGTGATATATGAGGCCATTCGGGTCCGCCCACCCGCGCTGTACGGGCATTTCAAGAGCGTTCCTCCCGGTGGCGATACTGTCGACGGCGTGTTTCTGCCGGGCGGCACGGCGATCAGCCATAACTTGATTGGCATGATGATGTCGACTGAGATATTTGGACCCGATGCCGAAATCTTCCGCCCCGAGCGGTTCCTCGAGGCCGATGCGGCCAAGAGAGTCGAGCTGGAACGGGTGGTGGAACTCGCGTTTGGCTACGGACGGTGGATGTGCGCCGGGAAGCACGTGGCATTCACCCAGCTGACCAAGTCGATATTTGAGCTGCTGAGGGCGTTTGAATTCCAGACTGTATGTCCAGTGCAGCCCCGGAAAGAGGAGTCGGGCATCTTTTGGAATCAGACGGATATGTTGGTGAGGATTACGGAGCGCAGCCAGGATCCATGACGGCTGTGGCAACTCGTGTAGCCAGTCGCATCAACACTATTTGGTCGGCGATATACCTACCTTGTTGTTATTTTCGTTTCTGTCGCTAAACTCGCCTCTCACTTTTGCTTGACTGGCCACGTGGGAGCATTCGGCTGCTTCCGGCTTGCAGGGTGCTGCTGCACACCTTTTTTTGCACTGCAACTTTAACCTCCCCCGACCGCTTCGGGAGCAACTTGCACCAAGACCTTATGCTGTCATCCTGCCAAGCGGGTGACAAAAGAAGCCGCGCTCAGTAAAGTTGCCTTAAGGTGAGCTGTACCTTAGGGATCTACAATATGTTAGGGATATAGATGACCAAACACTACCCACATACCCCGATTTTTAGCGTATTGGTACTTGAGTTAACTAACCACTGTAATTTGTGAGTGCGACTTTTTTTGTCACCCGCTTGCCTGCGACACACATGACCTCGGTCGTATCGGTGCCCTATGATAAGGGGCCTCCTTTCCTCGCTGCCTCTTGCCACGTCATCCCCAAGCGGTTGGGGGAGGGGAGTTAAAATTGCAGTGAAAGAAAGACTCAGGATTCTGACACCCTAATGAGGTTAGAGTGGAATGAATACCTATCAATTATCAATACTTCTTGGCGCATCTCGCCTTAAGGTGCAGGATGCACTGCATTCTTAACCTTCCCTAACAGCTTGGGAATAATGTGCACCAAGAGCTTCTGCTTTTATCCTGCGACGCACATGATTTTAGTCTTGACAGTGCTGGTATCAGTGAAATAGTTTTGTATATGTGTGGGTGTATATTGGAGTCTTCGCCTGCTTCCAGCTGTGAGACCGGTCCAAAGGTGATTGCACAAACAAACCCCTGGGGGCCGTTAAATTGCAGTGAACCCGGGTGCTATTGGGCGAGTGCGGCGTGGTTTTGCTATTTGGCCCGTATCTAACTGTTTCTGGCAAGGACACCTTCACAACAAAAGGCCAAGCTTTTGCCCTACAAAAGTGCATTAAAAGCTCCACTCTCCAAATTCACTCACACCACTAAGTGCACTCACTAAAAACTAGAATATTTTAGGAAAAAGAAAAGACATAAAGACAGAAAAAAAGAGAAGATCTAGAAAGATGCAGGCTAGGGTAAGGTTAGGGTTAGTAGTCAGGTTTAGGGATAAAGTTAGACGTAAGGGAATGTGTTCTTAATGCTAGGGGAGCGCTAGTTGAGGGATGTAGCAGCAAAACCACACAGTCCAAATAGCCGCACTCCTATTGGGCGCCTTTCAAAATGCAGTTTTTAAGGTTGTTGGTGGGGGTAGCCGCGGTTGGCTGGCTGGGAAAACCCCTAATCATGGTGGTTCACTGCAATTCTTACCCTCCCCCCAACCGCTTGGGAACAACGTGCACCCCTTGCTTAAGCTGTCCTCCAGCGACGCACATGACTTCTGTCTTGACGGTGCCCTATGATAAATCACAACGGCCTTCTTTGCCTTGCTCATCACTATTTGGCATACTTCTTGCTAAAAAGACCCTCACCCATCCGGCGAGGCTGTGGACAACCCCTCAAGTAACCGGAGTCGGGTAGTAAGTATATCCTCTCGGTCTATCAATACTACGGTACCGCGACACGCTCCGACGCTGCAAAGGCGCTTGGTCATACCAGATACAAGTCCCGTTGGACTCCTCTGCCTTCTTGGGCGCATCAATGAATGCATTTGATTATTGACCGACCCTCCTGTTCATGCGAGTGCCTAGCGAGCATACATGCCTCGCGGCAGCAATCAATCGCCGTCGAGTGAATAGGCCGATTTCTCAATCCCACTCTTTGGGCCTCGGGGTGGGTTAAGAATGCAGTGCGGTCGGGATCGCGTACTAGACGTGCTGTGTAGACGGGCTACGGGGAGCAATCGCCCTCGGGGCGGGTTGAAAATGCAGTGTAGTTGCTCCTTTTTGTGCGCGGACCCAGTGATTGGCTTTCTGGTTTTCATGGACAGGGCATCTTTGTAAAGCTTACCTAGTCGTTTTGGGTGTCTGCTGCAACGGTCGTGCCCAGTACAGTCCTTGAGAGATGGACGCCAGAACCCTCCCCATGCCACGCTTCAATCCATCATCTGAAAAGAACCGCACTCAACAACATCCAGAAGATGGCATTTTATATGGGCCCAGCTCCTTCTGCCGGGCTCACACACCACCGCCGGAGCCGATGTGGGGAGGGGTCAACGGTGCTAAACCCCGCGCCAAGGAGCGGAGACTTCTGCCCGAACCGGCGCCGTCCCGTCCCTGCCCGCCGTTGGCCAGCACCCCTTCTGATGCCATCCGCACCGAGATCACAAACATACGAATGCTCATACACATAGTGCCGATGGCGTGAATCGTCGGAATGGATGGCTCCAGGGCTCGCCATCTCCCGCCCGATTGACGCGGTGGCGATCCGTCTGTCTGCGTATTTGGCTTTCAGAGGTTTCGCGAGGACGGATAAAGTCACGGGCCCCATCAAACGGGAAATTTCTGGAACAAATCAATCGAAACATTCACTTAAATAAACAGGAAAGCAGAAAAAGATGGGGGGGGGGGGGGGAGGGCAATCACAATGTCTTCCGCCACAGCCACGGAGACCCAGGCCGAGGCGGCGCCCGTCAAGCTGGCCCTGGCGTGCGGCGACAAGATCCATAGCCAGGTACACCTCGACATAGCACCACCTGACATGCCGCAGGGAAAGAAAACCGCGATGCTGACACCTCGCGACAGTACGAGTACTCACAGTGCCTGCCCGCCTACGACGAGGAGACGTCCCTCCCTCCGCTGCAGCACATCAGCCACGGCCAAGACTTCCAGGTGCGCGTGAAGTGGGAAGAGAGAACGGTGGCGCTGTGGGACAAGCGCGTGACGGCGCCCACGGCCATCTCGGACTACAACGTCCACAACCCACAGGAAGGACTGCGGCACGGTTTCCGCATCACGACACTGGCGGACAAGCCGACGGGCGTCAACGGCCTGGAATCCACGTGGTGAGTTGCATGGCAGCATTCATAGACTTGTTGGGCCTGCAGTCTGGACGAGTCCGAGGGGTGCAGGTGGGCCGTGATGGCAACGACGGCAACGATGGCAATGCCTCAAGCAAGGGGCGGGGATTTTGTTAAAACTTCGGGCGTGAAACGGGAAGAACGATTATTGTGTGAGGAAACACGGGGTCCTCGGAGGAAAAGACGGACCCCGTGCGTGAGTTTGTCTGGTATTACTAGGTACGCAGTATCCGTAGGTATGTGCGCGCCACAGTAAGACCTCGTGCATAGCGGAAATGGGGAAATGCGCCGTAAAGCGACCGAAAAAAGTGGGAAACGGCATTCATCAAGAAATGCATGCCTGCCTAGGTAGGTATGCTGTAACATGGCAGATGGGGTCATCATCATGGGGATGAACTATCGCGGCGGGATGGCCGTGTCGAGCGAGGAACGGGCACGCGCCTGGTGCTACCAGTCAGTCAGCCATTGGGCGGCCGCCAGCATTATTGGGCGACGGCGGATGGGGAAGCAGCCCGTTGATTCTCGACCTTTGATTTCTCATTCAGGCCCGCTTCTCCCCTTTGTGGCGTTGGATATTGGGAATCCTAGACGTGTTTCGTCACTGGAGGCAGATAAGCGGCGCGCCCAGCACAATGGGTGATTGATTGATTGATTGGCGGCAGCGAAAGGCTGGCAAAGTCCGAAACAGCGGAGACTCGGAGACGACTTGATTGATTTGCACTATTCGTAGACTGGGTCCCTCCCTACGCAGGAGTTCCCCGGAGGAGGCCCCGAAAGACCCATTGGAGAGGGGGAAAAGTGGGCGCAGTCGAGAAGAATCCGGGTGCCCCGAGGGGAAGACGACAATTAATGGCTTGCCGGGTGGATGTGCGGATTCCATGGCGAGAGTCGAGTCTGCAGATCCTCGGACAACGACCGACAAGCGAGTCTGGAGTCCGGAGATAGGGGAGAAGACTCCAGACTCCAGACTCCAGACTCCAGAAAGACAGATACCGGTGGGTGGGTAGATGGATGGAAAATACTGGGGATTGCTGGAGGAGTATCTGGGGACGAGGAGAGAAAAGGGCCGAAAAGAAAAGAGGCCATAGACGAAGAAGAGAAAAAACAAAAGACACAGAAGTCTGTCTGTTTGGCGACGTCATCTGAGTTGGAAGTGGGTCGCGGCACACGTAAGTACCTAGGTAGGTAGGTAGTTTACATCGTACCTTCCTGACTTACCTATACACCTACCTACCTACCTACCTGGGCAGGTACCTCCCTGAGGTGCTTGCCTTGCTTGTCTTGCCTACATATACATCACATCGTACATATGGTACCTTGGCAAGGAAGGACGCACGTAAAGAGAAAAGAGGCAAGGAAGCGCCGGATGGATGGGAAAGAGAAAGGGACAATCAAGATTACCCTGCCTGACCCTCTTGCGGAAAGAGCTTGTTCGCTGCTTTCCAAGACCTCCTTTCACGTAGCATTCTGGTACCTAGTTTACAACTGGGTAGTTGCGGCTCTTGGAAGACCCTTGGGCCTTGGCTTCTTGGATACTTGGCGCGGCGGGGAAGCCAACTTGGACGGCAGATGAGCCGCGGCAAAGTAGCATTCCGGCCGATGCAAAGAGCATGCAGGCATTACATGGCATGGCATGGCACACGTCCGTTACAATGAGGTAGGTAGGTACCTACCTGCCTTTACGCTACCAAGTGTTTGTACACGCATGTATGTATGTCCATCTAGTCGGCCGGAGTTCTTCTCGATTCCGTTTACTCTTTACTGTACACGATAACGTGAGCTTTGCCGTGTTTATGATTTAACCACTTGAACGCAACATGATCTCTTAGTGGTCCCTCCAGCTTTTTTCTTTCTTTTTCTTGCTTACTCCACTGACCCGAAACCTCATGTGAGTATTACCTACCGGTACCTAGTTTATTCCAAGTAGTTTACCTGTACATGGTGACGGGTCGTAAGCAGGGACAACAGGCCTGCACCCTGCACCTCCCTCGCCTTGTCGCTGTGAATGTTTGGCGCCATGTAGCTTTCCCGCGCATTGCCACACAAAAGGTACTCGCTGCACTATCTATCAGGTACGGTACCTCCCCTACCTAGGTAATCTTCCGACCTGACGACGGGGGTACCCCTTCTCTCCTTTCCCTTCCTCCAACTTCCGCACATTCTCTCGCGCGCTTTACATCATCCCACGCCTATTCTTGGTTGCCACCAGTACACCAACATCGACCAACGTCATTCCATCCCTCTCCGGCCTCGACCCCGACAAACCAGACAACCAGACTGGCCAACATCTCGCAGCGACGACCCGCTCATCGCCCTCAAAACACACCTTCGTCTCCACCGTTCCTAGCACACCCCCTTGGTATTCCACGGTTTCCCACCACCCCCGGAGCCGCAACCGGCCACGCCAGCCGCTCTTAGCTATTCATTCTCCATGCTTCACACGCACTTTTTCTCGCCATCCGACCTACTCAGCATCAAGGTACGGTACACACATACTCCATGTTCCTGAGACCAGAATCATGGGGAACGGCCCGATTGCTCAACCTGGAGACCCCAGGCCCCGGACGGAAACACCTCGGTGCCATCCCACACGTGTCCAGCCCATAATCCGTCCCGAGTCATCGGACATGCAAACTCTGCCATCGTCTCCGCCGCTTCCATCCATCCATCCCATTGACACACAGTCCTCGTTTCTCTCTCTCTCTCTTGACGTCACGCCCCTGCCTACTGAGACGCCATCCCACATACTCCCTGCTCCCCCAGAAAACCGTCGTGTCTTACCGGGTCCACGTTGCTAGTGGTGCCCGGTGCTTGCGCCATGCGTCGTGTGTCGCTCGTCGTCTCTCGATCGACTGAAACGAGCATATATACTGCCCGCCGTGCCCCCTCACCAATCTTGTCCTACCTATTCCTCTCGGACGAACCATCATTGGCATCAACCATACAACAATCCCACCTAGCCTTCCCCCCAATCAAGCAAATCGTCGCCCAACATGGGTTTCTCGACGATTGAGTTCGACAAGTACAATCCTGCCTCGGAAAAGGCAAGCGATGCCCGTCAGGACCTCGCCCACCTCGACTACTCCCCGTTGAAGCGCATCACGGGGCGCTCATGGGCCATGGGCATTCTCATCTCCATGGGAGGCATGGTGTGAGCAGAACCAAGACAGCAGCTACCAAGCAGAGCAACCCACCACTGACAACCTTACAGCTTCGGATATGACACTGGCCAGATCTCTGGCTTCCTCGAGATGCCCGACTTCCGCCAACGCTTCGGCGAGGCCGGCCCCGATGGCACATACCACTTCAGCAACGTCCGCTCCGGTTTGATCGTCGGCCTCCTCTCCATCGGCACACTCATTGGTGCTCTGTGCGCCGCCCCCATCGCCGACCGCTTCGGACGCCGCTACTCCATCTCCTTCTGGTGCGTCGTCACCTCCGTCGGGTTCGTCATCCAGATCGCCGCCGAGAGGTCGTGGGAGCAGATTATGATGGGCCGTTTCGTCGCCGGCTTTGGAGTCGGCGCCCTGAGCCTCATCGTCCCAATGTTCCAGGCAGAGACGGCTCCGCCATGGATTCGCGGTGCTCTCGTGTGCGCCTATCAGCTCTTCATCACCCTTGGCATCTTCCTGGCCGCCTGCTTCAACTACGGTACCGTCGCGCACCTCGAGAACAGCTCTGGCTCGTGGCGCATCGTCATCGGTCTCGGCTGGCTGTGGACCATCATTCTCGGTGTGGGCATCCTGGCTTTTCCGGAAACGCCTCGCTTCGACTACCGCATGGGCAATGTTGAGCGGGCCAAGACTACCCTCTGCCGCGTCTACGGTGCTCCCGAGAACCACTACAGCATCCACGTCCAGCTCGAGGAGATTGAGAGCAAGCTCCGCGCCGAGTCTACGATCAAGGGCAATGCCGCCCAAGAGTTCACCGGCATGTTCAAGGCACCCCGCATGGCCTACCGCATTGCTCTGGGTTGCGCGCTGCAAATGTTCCAACAGGTATGCATCGGATCCGATATCCTTTTTATTGCCCACAGACACTGACAAACACGCGACAGCTCACTGGTGCAAACTACTTCTTCTATTACGGTACCACGATTTTCGCCTCCGTCAATATCAACTCGTTTATCACGCAAATCATCCTCAACGCCATCAACTTCGGCACCACATTCCTTGGCCTCTACATTGTTGAGCACTTTGGACGCCGCAAGTCGCTCATCACGGGCTCCATCTGGATGTTCATCTGCTTTTTGATCTTCGCCTCCGTCGGCCACTTCAGTCTCGACCTGGAAAACCCCCAGAACACTGTCGGCCCTGGCATCGTCCTCATCGTCTTTGCCTGCCTGTTCATCCTGGGCTTTGCGACCACATGGGGTCCTATGGTAAGCTTTTGACACCCAAAGACTAAGCCGGTCGTATCAGGCACTAACTCGACCCAGGTCTGGACCATTCAAGCCGAGCTCTTCCCGTCCCGCTACCGTGCCAAGGCCATGGCCCTCTCGACGGCCAGCAACTGGATATGGAACTTTTTTATCGGCTTCGTCTCCCCCTTCGTCACTGGAGCCATCGACTTCCGCTACGGCTACGTCTTTGCCGGCTGTAACTTGGTCGGCGCCGCAATCGTCTACTTTTTCGTCATCGAGGGCCAGGGCCGCACCCTCGAGGAGATCGATACCATGTATCTGGAGCGCGTCACCGCCTGGAAGAGCACCCAATGGGTGCCGCCCTCCGCCGAGGAGATGCACCGCATCCGCAAGCAGGCTGGTACGGAATTGGACGCTATCGAGAACGAGAATGCCATGCGCAGCGAGAAGAGCATGGAGCCAAAAGGCGCCAATGGCACCTCTCACCAAGAGAGAGTCTGAGCCGTGACCTCGATGTCGGCGAGGCCCGCGGGGCGTTTTCATATCGTCGTGTGGCCGCGCATAGACCTGCCCACGTGATTTCCTTGGCGTTTATATAACGGTTTGCATGGCATGGAGTTGAGGCATATTGAGGCAGACTAGCTATGTACCAGTCGCATGATTTTCAGCGTTTATACCAATACCAATATGATATTCTCTACATTTCGTCACCTGACCAGACACTCGGCAATCTGTGTTCTATTGCCAATCGTCAAGGCTGCCCGACATCAGAAAGAGACACAAGTTCGAGAACGCCGACTCCGCGACCTCGTCTGCTCGGCACCACCCGCTCGGTTGAGGATACGATACCCTACGTCGGGACCCCGGCCCTCCCGGCTGCCCCGATGAAAGACTTCTCACTCGCCCCCCAGCCTCCTGACGGCCATCAACCGCCTCGGGAACGAGATAGTGGGGCTCTGGGAGACAAGGGACTCGCGCACAACGGCCTTGTGAAGCTTCCCCCCACCATCATCGGTGGCAGCAGACAAAGAAGACGGTGGATGCGCGAGAGGTCGGTGGGCAGTTTGCGTCGAGCCGCGTTCATCTTGAGGTTCTGAAGCCCGTCCTGGTATCGCAGATGGGAGCAACGTAAACGACCACGGGAGACATGCTTGCCCGTTCTGCTCCGTCGCCATCTTTCACGAGTCCCGCGCCGCGCTGTCAAGTTCCGCGACGATGTCCTGGCGTTCAGCTCGTGCCCGCAAAGCACCAGACGCGACGCTCAAAACTCCAACACCTGTGAAGAGATCCCTCGACTGCGACTCAAAAGGTTGAACAAAGATACGCCGAGTCAGCGGACACTCGCAATCTAAGCAGCCATGCTGGTCTCGGTGTCAGTCGTTTTTTTTTTTCGCTTATCGCTCTCCGTCCCGACAGTCGACACGAAAACCGATGAGGACCGGTAGGTTGCCTTCAGTCGCCAGGGCAAAATGGCACTGCCCGCGGCCAAGATATCCGACATGGGCAAGGAGTATAAAAAAAGTATAAGCACAATCACAGCTAATCATGAAGACCCCCCAACCCCAAAGATTACCAAACACGGAAGGGTAGCCGAGTTTGGTTACGGCGCCAGGTCAGGCACAGTTTAAACGTACCTTGGTAAAAAAAAGCATAACAAGTACGAACCTTTGCAACCTTTTGCGCTTTTGGGTGACTCTTATCATCCCGCAAAAACACAACTCGCCTAACCGAGACCTCCATCTGCCGCGTCTCTCAGTCTTCGAAAGCATGGCATGCGGCGGCCAAGGCCAAGAAAATGCGCCCATGTCCCCTCCCCCCAGCAGCCGAGCTGGCCACATGGCTCTTTTACACCCCGGCGGTGCCATACCGACGAGTCACGGCCCATCGGGGTGACGACGCACCCCAATACGGCTCGACAACCCGTAACAGGCTAGAGGAGACGCACTCCAAGGCGCGCGCACATGGAGGGCCGAACAAGACGTCCCAAACCGAGTCTGGGCAAGCGTACAGCCCCCCGCCGCGACGATGAGCAAACCTTGGATCCTGATGTCTGACATGTTGACAGGCAATTCGATTTGTGCGAGGCGCCGGATGTGCGTATCTCGAGGATTTCTCGAAAGGCACGTTTCGAAAAGGTGTGGATGGGAAGGAGCTGTGTCCTTTTTCCATCGAGTCCCCCCCCCCTCCCCAACCTGCAGCCCGCTTTAGCTTGATCAGATGCAAGGTCCGATCGGAGGAACGAGATTTTGGGCTTGTCGTCGCCGGTATCTCGGATCGCCTATGGCGCGAGTAATGGAACGGGGGTGCCCGACCCATTGGTCGGGCCCACGGGACAACGACTTCACTTCGACCCTTTTTTTATTTTATTTTATCTGGAGAGAGATGGCGGGAAGCATGATGGATGGCCTACACCGCTTGTGAATGGGGCCGATCACCGCCCAGAGGCGCTTCGCTTGGTTCGTCGTAAAAGCAATCCAACCAGCTTTCGAGATGGCCTCCTCCTCCTCCTCCCCCAGGTTTTCTGCGCGTTGGCCCCCGGGGCGGTGTAAACGGATCTACCCTTCCCGTCCACCTGCCTCTATTCGTCTGGAGTGAGAGATGGGGGGGGGGGGGGCGCTTCACACACGTCTTTGGTGCTTTGACAGGCCGCGGCCCGAGATGCTCATCTCTGGGTCTCGGAGAGATTGCTGTCTTGGTCGTCGCGCAAGACAGGCCGCTCTCTCTCTCTTTCTCAACCACACAGAATAGGCAGCCGGTCCCCAAACAGGAAGGTTCGTGTAAAGCCGTGTGCGCCAGAGTCGAAGAAGCCGGGGCAGGGAGGGGGGGGAGGGGGGGGGTTGACGTGTAGCGGAGAAGGGGAAAAGAGTCACGGCCCCAAAGCATGCATGTCCCCCCCTCCCTCCCTCGTGCGCAGGTGATTGATAGGGACCGATAAGATAACGTGCGGGTGCCGGCTGTTATGAGTGGTTGATTTTGGGCTTGGCTCAAGGTCGGGCGGCGTGGAAGGGGTGCATCGACAATGGAGATGGGCGATGCTACCTACCTAGATTACCGCCCCCGCCTGCCAATGAGAGTAGAGATAAAGGCCGTAGACGGCTGTCAGCTTGCCCGGCTGAACCTTGACGTCTGCTTTGAGTTGCACTGCGAACCGACACTAGCGCCTCTTTTGAGAGCAGCACGGCGTTTCATCGCCCTCCAATGCCGCGTCGTTCGTTGGCGGGTTCCTGGCTGGCAGGGTCTCGAGCTGGGAGATTAAGACGGGCGCGCGAGGCCGACGAGTCGTGGGGTCGGGAAGGACGGCGACTGGCTGGCTCAAAAGGCGACACACACACACGGGGACGATATGATGTCTTGAACAGAAGGAAACGTACGAACGTACGTGGGCTAGGGGACGGGACTAATCGTGGCCCACACCGATCATGGAGACAGTCAGGACAGTCAGTCAGTGTAACCGTCCAAGATAAACAGGAAAGGAGGCAGACAAAAACATATAAACCACGGCGGATCTCCCACTCTGGGAGATCCTACTTTACCGTCGGTGCCAAGCCGCTCGTTCACCATAGCCGGCTCTCTCCCCAATCCTCCATCCATCCACCCATCCTTGTTATCGATTTCGGTTCGCTCCGGTCGTCGTCAGTCAGTCATTCGCCAATCGTCAATCATGAAGGTCGCCGCCGCCGCTCTGTTTATGCTCGCCGGCGCGGGCTTCGCCGCCCCCGTCCCTGAGCCGGTCGCCGAGCCGATGCCGATGCCCACTCCCGTAAGTGCCATTGGAAAGATCCCTACCCCCCCCCCCCCCCCGGGTTGGGAGAAAAAAAACCTTCGCAAAGCTGATTGGAAAATTCCCGCCCTTCTCACAGCCCGGCATCCCTTCCGCCTCCACGGCCAAGACGCAGCTCGCGGCCTTGACGGTGAGCGCGTGGACGAACACGGGCACGTACGACCGCGACCTGTTCCCCACCTGGGACACCATTTCCGGCACCTGCAACACCCGCGAGACGGTGCTGCAGCGGGACGGCACCAACGTCGTGGTCAACTCGGCCTGCTCGGCCACCAGCGGCACCTGGGTGAGCCCTTACGACGGCGCGACCTGGACCGCGGCGAGCGACGTCGACATTGACCACATGGTGCCTCTGAAGAACGCCTGGGTCGTGAGTCACACACACACCCTTCCCCTCGCACGCACACACACAAGTAGCAAGGTTTGAATGCTAACAATGGGATGAAAAAAAACAGTCGGGCGCCGCGTCGTGGACGACTGCCAAGCGCGAGCAGTTCGCCAACGACCTCACGCGTCCCCAGCTGTGGGCCGTCACCGACAACGTCAACCAGGCCAAGAGCGACAAGAGCCCCGACTCGTGGAAGCCTCCCCTGACGAGCTTCTACTGCGTCTACGCCCGAAGCTGGGTGCAGGTCAAGAGCTACTGGGCGCTCACCGTCACGTCTGCCGAGAAGACGGCCCTCGCTTCGATGCTCAACACCTGCTAAGGGGTGCGGCTGGTCATCAGCGAGCAAACCACGGTTGGGCGTTTTTATTTCTACTTCTATTACATACCGTTCTATTATTCACTTCGTGCCTTCCCGCCCAAGAGCCCCGGTTTGGCTTCTTACCATGAAACACCGAATACGAAAGCGTTGAGGACGCCCAGAGGGATGGTCGCGGGACGGGCTCGCTTGGCGCCGCTACGAGGCTTATGACGGATCGATGCAAGGGGGGGCGATGGGGACAAGAGCATTGTTGCAGGCTCGTGCCACACAGGCCGTGCCAAGCAAGGGAGATGGACAGATGCAGACTACTTATGCATTGCTAGTTAGTCGGTCGCAGTTGTCTGCTAGATATTTGCACCAAAAAAAAAAATTGCATCAGAAAAAATGACAAAGCGCAAGAGCCGGTCGGAGAAAGTAAAGGATGCTGTTTCGTTACAGATGTGATGGCGATGCAGTCCAAAGTGGTGGTGGTTCGTTCAGCCGCCACCGAGGTACCGGTAAAGCACAGAGCAATTTCGGATGCAGCTCAGCTCGACCGGACACCACAAGGGACGGCCGGCGGTCTTGGCATCTGGCCCCAACCCGGTCGTGCGGTCGTCTCCTTCCCCTGAGGTTTTGAACTGGGCAGAATGAGGGCTCCAACAGCACAGCACAGCACGGCACGGCACAGCACGGCGCCGCTTGCGACAGCGGTTGGTCAGATGGAAATTGCGGCCGAGCATGCCGAGACTGTGATGGGTGTCTTCATGTTGCTGTATAAGCGTGAGACAATCAATGTTGGATGACATGGGGACGAAATCCGACCGAGGGCTGGAAAGGAGGCAACTTGGGGCGTTGTCCAAGAAAGAGGACGGAAATGTCGTCAACCACACGAACGGCGTCAGGCATTGATTGGGGCGTGGAATTCGTCAGGACCGACGCAAGGTTTCGGTTGGAATGCAAAGAAAGGCTGGGGAGATGGGAGATGGTGTTGACTGACTACCTAGGTGACAGATGGCTAGTTGGTTAGTCAGAGTTGAGTTGAACCAGGAACGGGGGGCGACTGGAACACCATGACGAAGATGGTTTAAGACGGACTTTGATGGATGTAATTAGGTAGCTACCTACCTAGGTGGGTAGGTACGGACGGGCACGTACGTACCGTACCGACCGGTTTGGGAAGGAAGTACGGCAGTCCGCAGGGCTTACTCCCTCAAAACAAAGAAGGAGCTACACCTACCCCTCCTGCCCACCTTTATAGAATTCGCATTAACTACATACACTTTTATATATAAAACTAAATTAACACGCTCTAATTAGCTAAATAAGAAAGTGCCCCCCCCCCCCCTCTATTTACCTCTATTACTTAGTAATTACTTTCTAATTCCTCTTTTTTTTCCTTTATACCTATACTACTTTTTATAAGTTCTCCTAACTTTAACCTTATAATACTACCTAACCCTTATAGATTTACATCTTTTTATTATAAGATATTAAATCTCTAAGTTATTATAATTAAAATAATATATCTTTTTACCTCTTCTTCTTAATATATAATAATTAGTAGTAATATATAGTATTTTACTATTTTTTCTTTAGTTATATTACTATAACTATACTTTTTTATATAACTTTACTTATACTTTTTTTTTTTTTTTTAGATTTTAGCTAACCTTTATAATAATTTATATAGATTTATATATACCTAGCGTTATATTAATATATTTAACTTTCCTCTATACTCTTAATAAGTCTTATATAAGCCCCTATAACTACCTATATTTTTATATAGAGTCTAATATAATATTACTTAAGCTTCTAGAGGTAATTAGAGACGTATAGCTTCCTATAGATAATAGTAAAAGTAATTAGCCTTAGCCCCTAGCTAATAGAGCCTATATTACTATATAGGCTTTAGCCTATATATATATACTCCTATAGCTATTTATATTAACCTATACTAACCCTTATAAAGCTGCAGTTAGTTATATAAGTTTAGCTATAGCTATATATATTACTTTAAGTAATCTGCCTCTTTAGGTATAATCTTATATATAACTCTATATATCTATATATAGGCTTATATCTTTAATAGCCCTAGCGTATAGTTAATCTCTATACTACTATTAAAAATAGAATATTATACTTCTATAACCTTAATCCTACTTATATATAGAATACTAATATAATTATAATCTATATATATAGAATTAAAAAGAACTATATAGATTACTATACTAACTGTAAGAAAAATCTTAGACCCTTTATAACTTATATCTAGCTTATATAGGATAGTGTATATAGTAACTATATATATAATAGTAGTACTAATAGCTACAGCTTTAGTAAGTTTTATATACTGCTATAAGATATTATATAGCCTAGTACTAACCTATATAAAAGAAAACTGCTAAGTATAGTAGCACTCTAACCCTTATAACCCTATATAAGCTTAAGATTTCTTATATAGAAGCAGACTTTCTTATAATAATTTATAGTATTTACTTATATTAGCTTAAGCTTTTAAGTAACGCCTTAGTTAGTGTTATAAATAAGCTTAATAATATTAGCTATAGTATATTTATATATAAATATATAATAGAATAGCTTAAAATACTAATAATATTATATAGACCTAAACTAGCCTATCTAATTCTATAAGATTAAGTCTAAGTCTAATAGGTAGTTTATAGTCTTATATATATTTATATATTCCTATACAGTTAGCTATATTTAGCTATTAAAATAGTTAATTAAGTATAGCTTTAAGTAAGGAGTTATAGGTATATAAGGATATATATAGGGGTTAATAGAACCTAATAAAAAAAAGTATAATTAGGGCGTTTTAGGTAGTTTTTTTTAGGTATAGGTACCTTTATATATAAGTGTATAGGGGTTTATAGATCTATCCTACCTTTAAGTTTTTTAGGTTTTTAATACCTAAATAAACTATTTTATATAACCCTATATAACTTTATAATATATCCTATAAAATACTATACCTATATATTAATCTTAAGCTATTTTATAATAATATCTATAAAAAGTTTTAAGCTAGTTAGAAATACTCTATAATTATCTCTTTTCTTTCTAAATCTAAATTAATTAAGGTATCTCTAATAACCTTTAAGTACTATTTATAGAAATATAACTTTTACTATAAAATCTAAATAGAATTCTCTATACTACTTCTTTCTTATATATTTAAGCTCTTTTTTAACTAATAACTTACTAATAAATATATCCTCTTTACGCTTTAGAATAAAAGCTTCTAAATTTTACTAACTAGCTTTAAAGATATATAGAAATATTACTAATTATAGTAGTAATAATTAAAAGAGTAACTTACTATAGCTTATAGTAAGGTAACTAAATACTTCTATATAAATAATAATAATACTTACTAGATTTATAGTTTTAATTATAAGTTTCTTTATACCTATATATAATAATAAGAGTATATTATTAGCTATAACGTATTATTTAAAGTATATTATATAGTCTTTCCTAAAGAGGTTATAAGCTAGCTTAATAAAATATAATATTAATAGAAAAGCTATATAACTATAAGACTAAATTATATTTAGTTAATTAATATATATAATAAACTTTTTCTATAGGGGTTTAAAATCTATACTAGTATTAATATATACTCTTATTATATTATTTAGTTTTATATAGAAGTTAAAGTATATACTACTTAAGCTATACTTTACTAATATCTCTATATTATTTTATAATAAGATATAATACCTTATAAGATATAGTTAGATTATAGTATTAAAACTATACTTACTGCTAGAAGCTACTACTTTCTATTATAAGATTATATAAAGCTTAACCCTTTAGTACTAAAATAAAATATCCTAATTTAGTTTTATAACTACTAGATCTTTAGTAAAAGTATCTATAATATTAAGATTAAGAGTTAGTAAGAGTAACTCTATTAAGCTTCTTTAGTATAATAGTATATAAGTATATATCCCTTAATTATATAACTATATTAATTATTATATAGGAATACTTTAGCTAATTATAAGTGTTTAGATTATTTAACTTAAGCTCTCTTACTAATAGGATTATACTATTATTTATCTTTATACTTTTAATCTATAAGGACTTTATAGATTTTATAAATATTTAAAATAACTATTATATTTACTTATAGAAAAGCTAATTAAATATAGTTACTAGGTAACCTTAGTAGCTATATTACTATCCTAATTAAAAATCTACTTAAAACTACTTTTATCTATATAATCCTATTAA
Organism: Colletotrichum zoysiae; assembly: GCA_030867305.1. Taxonomy (NCBI): domain Eukaryota; kingdom Fungi; phylum Ascomycota; class Sordariomycetes; order Glomerellales; family Glomerellaceae; genus Colletotrichum; species Colletotrichum zoysiae. The sequence continues at coordinate 5,433 of MU842932.1, read as the reverse complement.
GCTTTAGATAATATTAAATATTTTAGATTAAGATATAATATTAATATTACTAAATTAGTACTTACTAAATAAAACCTTCTAACTTTATAAGTAGCTTCTTAAAGATATAAGTAACTTTACTTAAGTTACCTAGTTTAAAAGTAGTATATATCTATAGGTTAAAGCGTATAAATATCTATAGTATTATCTAGATCTATACTATTAGTCTAGTACTTAGTTAGTAATTTTATAGTTAGAAAGGTAGATAGAAGAAGTAGAATAAATTAAGTAATAACTATAAGAATATAGGATTAATATTAATAGACTTATATAGACTAAAATAGATATACTAGAAGTAAAGGAATATAGTAGTATATAGATTATTCCTTTATATTTTCCTTCTCTTTTTCTATAACTATAGTGTCTTTTTTATCTTTAAGTATAAGTATTTTAAACTCCTAACTATTACCTTTAATAACCTATAAGTATCTATACTTCTAATAGGTTATATACTTTTATAATAACTTAGTTATCTCTAATACCTTAGGTATAAGCTTTTATTTAGCCTTTATCTTTAACCTTATTAATATAGATAGATTATTATTAAACTACTAAAACTTATCTAAAGGTAATATCTTCTTTATATTTTATTACTTTTTTATAACCTCTAGAGCTAAAGTTAGTATATCTATATATAATAGTAATATAACTAAAAGGCTATATATATCTTTCTTTAAAAGAATAAATACTTTATTAAAGAACACGTTAAGTGTTTTTACTTTATATATAGCACTTTAGAATTTATAAATATTAGTTAGGTTTTTTAAATTAATATATATTACCTTTTAGTCTTACTTAAAAAAGTACTTCTCTATAGTAAACTTTAATAAGATTATTTATATTATATTAGAATAATATATATAGAGTATTATTAAAAAGAAAAATAACGTTCTACTAAACTTCTTAAGTAATACTATATATATATATATAGTAATAGGAATCCTATTAATTTTAGTTTTATTATATAAAGTAAGCTATAAATAAATACTAATTAAAATAGATAGGGAATTCTTTATTAGCTTTTTTATCTATTAGATACTTAATTTATATTAAAAAGAACCCTCTTAAGTAGCTTTAAAGAAATTCTTAACTTTAAGTATAAATAGTGCTTTAGTTTTAATACTTATAGATAACTTAAGAGGTTATATATAGGAGGATACTTAATTAATAAGGGTTTTAAAGTTATTAATAACTATAAGGTTAATTTTATCTAGCTTAGTAATATTAGAAAGATCTTAAGAATAAAATATATAAGTTACTTACTTATAGACTAATTTAGTTAAAAAGTAGTTAAGTTTATAGTTATTAAAGCACTTTTATACTATTATAAAGTATTAGATATAAAAATAAGTAAGACCTTTTACCTCTATATAATAGTATATAGAATTTATTATAATAGTATAATTTTATAACAGCTCTTACTTAATTAATCCTACTAATTTAATAATATTATTTATACTATAAGTAAATATTATATTATAATAGGGGAGTAGTCCTATAAGTAAAAAGTAGCTTTTTTAAAATCTACTTATATTTTAAAGGAGTAAGCCCTATAGACTACTATATACACTTTTAGTCTACTCCCCTAGTATATAAACAGGCTGTTAAAGTGTATATATTACTATAATAGTAATCCTTATTTAATTAATTATATAATATATAACTATAATATTCTCTATAGTAGAAGTAGCCTTAAGGGTAGAATGTATATACTATTAGAATTTCTACTTTTAGGTAGTAAAATCTATCTCTAAAATACTTCTAATATTTTCCTAGTAGTAGTACCTAATTTAGCTTCTATATCTACTTTAACCTAAATATACCTATACTTTTATATACCCTTTTAGATTAAGGCTATTTACAGCCTTAATTTAATTATATTATAGGTTTTATACCCTTTTTCCTTCCTTTCTTCTTTCTTATAACTTTTAAAAACACTACAGTTACCTAGCTTATTACCTAATTAGGGTTTTAAGATATATAACTAAAACCTAAGCCTATATAGTTAAGTAGTATTACCCCCTACTTAATAATAGATAATAAGATAGTAACTTATTATAGAGCTTATAGGTTTAATTCTAGGTAGAAGTAAAAAGACTAATAGTAGTTATCTATAAACCTACTAACCTTTAAATATATAAAGTCTGTACTTTAATAACTTTAATATATAGGTAAGGTTTACCTTTATTATAAACCCTCTCCTTTAGTCTATTAATTATATAAGGTAGTAAATAGACTTTAGAAATTATCTTATACTTTACTTTAGAGATATTAGTAAGATTAAGCTAAGCTCTTTTAGCTAATTATCTTTTATACTTTTATAATATTATAATTAAAAGAGTTAACTTTTATAATTAGGTTTAATATTAACTTATAGCTTAAATTAAGGTAATTATAATAGTATAATTACTAACTATAGACGTCTCTTTATTATTAAAGAATCTATTATTAAAGTTATTATAGTTATTAAGAGTAAACTTCTATATTATTTTAGATTAGTCTAATATAACTATTATAAAGGTCTAGTCTAATTAGAGGGATAATAGACTTCTATTTTTTCTACCTCTAGTATTAATAAATATAATCGCTCTAAACCCCTATAAGCAGTCTAGTGCAGTTCACCCAGTAAATGTAATCACAGTACGTAAAACCCAATATGCAGCACCTCTAGCCTGTGCCGTATCTTAATATCTTAATGCAGTAAATGATACCCAATAACGTAGGGCAACTGCTAAATCCAACTTTACTTTAACTATGGTCTGGATGCATACGCAAACGACCTTTAGGCGCCGGAACGTTGGCGATAACCTTGGCGGCGACGATAGCACTGTTAAATCTACCATCAAGGTCGTGATAGCTTCGCAACAGGGTGACTAACTTGTAAGCCACGCGATGACTCCGAACTCTGCTACCAAGGTCGTCGTCAAAAACCTTGCGCCGTGAGTTACAGACAGTACTAGAGATAGCTTCGCTCGCCAGCGACCTTGCTGGCCGTGGCCAGATATACAAAAAGGCGGAAGCTGTCTCTGGGCTCGTCCTCCTTCCATCCCATCCATCTTCGAAACAAGACGCTGGCAATCATACACACATACACAACACTCCTCTTTGTTTCCATCCATTCACTATACATATCACCAGTCCAAACCCATAGGGCCTTCCCTAGGCTAAGGGCCACTCTACCCCTCGGGCAGCCTATCAGGACTTTATCTAAACCGGCCCTAAGGCTGTAAAGCTTGGCTTCCGGGCTATTATTAACAGAGAGTTTGACTCTCTATCCCTTACTAAGAGGGTGACTGTTAGAACCTTTAGCCTAGAGCTTCTAGCTAAAGACCAGCCTAGTGATAACGTACGGCGTTAGATCTTAGGCTTTAAGGACCAGCCGGAGTTTATTAACCGGCTGAGAAGTCCTTACCTAGAGGACCTCCCTTATTATAACGATATCATAAAAGCGGCAGCAGAGGCTATTGAGGCCTATGACTAGTTGAAAAGGGGACTAGCAAAATCCTCGCGCGGCCCTTGGTGATAGGTAAGTTTGGCTGTAATACTATATGACATGCTCGGGGCATTCGCTGACGGCGGCAGTGCTGGGACGTTGGATCCGTCGGATCGGGACGGCGCGGGGGTCTCGGAGGACGGCGTTCTAAATGGCGGGGAAAAGGGCTTAAATTGGCGGCGTTTCTTTAACAGCGGAGTGATTTATCTAGTGTTAGGCGTTCGGGGAGGGGGAAGTCAAAAGGCCCCAAAAGTGCAATATCAAACCTTGTTTCGGAACTTGAAAGTCACGTGCCTATTAATTGAAGTCGTGCAACGGAGGTGCTGTTCGCTAGCAAATTAGCTAGCTAGTCGAAGTAGAAGTTATTTTCAGCTGAAGTCGTATAATCGCGCGGTAAATGGCTATAAGCCCTCTACCTCTAGTATAACTTTAACGGTTTTACTTATTATAACTATATTACCTATATTAATTATATTACTAGCTTTAATTAACTTACTACCCTCTATTAAATTACTAAGTATAGTTACTTTATCCTTTATAGTTACTTTATTAACTACAGTTACTCTATTAATTAGTATAGTCTTATTAGTTACCTCTTTACCTTTAAGCTTATCCTTATAATTCTTCTTTAGCTAAAGTAACTAGTTAGTAAGGCTTAATTACTATAAAAAATTATACTACTTTTACTTTAGTAGTGCCTTTATTAATCTATTAGCTATTAATTTAGCTAAAGGAGTATATATAACCTTAATATAACTGTTAGAAATCTCTTACTATAACTAGTAGTAATAAATATCTATATAGTAGAGCTTTATTTATAGCTAAATTAACTCCTTTATTACTAAGCTAATTATCTACTAATTATTATATTATATTATAACTTTAGGTCTTATAGTTATAACTATAAGCTTAGTAATTAATTAGCTTATAAATATTACCTTTTTTATAGCTTATAAGAGAGTAAGTAATTTAGCCTCTATAGTTAAAGTTATAACAGTCTATTATTTATTTACCCTCTAACTAACTAGCCTACTAAAAAGCTTTATTATATACACTTATAAGCTTCTATAGTTAATTAAATTATTACTAAAGCTTATATCTAATATAACTTCTATTCCCTCTACTACTCTATATTTAAGGTAGAGACCTATTATCCTTTAAAGATATTATAGCACTTAATTTATTATATACTATTACTTTTTACCTAGGTTCTAATTAAATTATACTAAATAACTAGCTATAAAAGTAATATTAGGTCTTATTATTACTACTATATAGAGTATTAATCTAACTTTATACTAGTATCTTATAATATCTATATTAGATATAGTCTTTATTAGTAGTAGTAACTTCTTATTACTTATTAGTATATTATCTAGTAGTAAATAGATCTCCTTTTTAATTAACTTTAAAATCTTATTAATATATACTAACTATAATAGCTATATATAATATTACTCTTAATTATATAGAATCTCTATACTAAAAAACTACTGTATTTCCTTACTACCCTTAAGTAAGTATTATTTCTTTATAGCTTTTATTACTTTATTAGCCTTACTTTATAGGGATTTAAGGAATATAAATATATAGTTATTAATATAGAAGAAGAATATAATCCTATTGTATTACTAATAGTAGTGCTCCCTTATAACTAGTATAAATCTAAGTTTATAAAGTCCCTTTTTAAGGTGCTTTTACTATAGTAGAGGAGAATAGTATAGACTATATAGCGCCTTTTAAAGCCTAACTATTCTCTTTTATCCTTAATTAGGATAGCTAAAAGGAAGTCTTATAAATACTGTTTTATCTATATTAGTATATATAAATATATTTACTATATTAAATTAAATTAATTTAAGGTCTAACTTAGCTATAATTATAATTAGTAATCTAAATAA